>RJWH01002164.1:0-235827 GCA_004363575.1 Solenodon paradoxus
TCCTGGCTGAGACAGCAGCAGCCTCAGTGACCCCTTGGCCCCAGAAGAGACCTCTTCTCGCCCACTGCATTGTTTCCCCAACCCGCGTGCCTGACAGAATCATCTGGATTGCCTGCCAGGAAACATAAACATACCCATCCAGGAGACTGATAACACTGCGGGCAAGTGTGGGAACACGGATCTGGAACAATGGCCCCTAGGGACTGTGATGTCGCCGGGCGGGGCCCACATGGGGCCCCTCTTCCCCGGCTTCTTTCATGGAAGTCCAGATTGGGGGCAATGTGCCACCGGCTTATTATAGGTAGCTAGGGGGCTTGCGCTTCGTTTTTCTGATTCAGGTCATTTCCCCAAAGACTGTCTTCATGTTCTGAGACACTAATTTTTTGATTTAGAACCTGTGCTACTTTGACTCTCCTATGGCAGAGAAGTCCTTCAGATTTGACTCTAGCAGTAGCCCCTCTAGGTGGGGTCAGAAACGACTGAACCCTCAACACAGAAATGGCTTACCTGCCACCAGTCGCCAGGAGCAGCAGTCAGTGGGTGGAGGCCAGCATGCCAGAATGCAGGGCATTTGGTCAACAAGGAGGCCAGAGAGGAGGGCGATCAGAGGTGAGAAAGTTGCAAGAGGTAAGAGTAACAGGAGGCCAGCCAACCAACCCTACTCTGAACAAGGGGTGAGCTCCTGTGCTCACCTATGGAAATCCTCGCTTGGGGCGCTGACTAGCTTTGAGACCTGGTGTTTGGAGTCCTGGGGGTGGGGGGGTGTCTAAGACAGCTTACCACCCTCACAACCTCCTTTGCTCCTGGATACTTGGGTTTTCTTTCTTTTTAACAGTAAAGATTTTTATTTGTATTTTTTAAAGGAAAGGTGCAGACAGGAGTGAAGGTGAGCAGAGGCAGGCAGGAAGAGAGAGGAGGAAGAATTTCTTTCATTTTGTTTTCATCTTGGTGGCTCTCGGTGGCCCTGGGAAGTGAACCCTGGAACTTGGGTTGCAGGTGGACTGCGCCCACCCCCACTCCACCAGGGTGTCAGTACATGGGTTTCCCACATTTTACAAGTAGTGAAAGTGAACACTGAAAAGTCAGTGTTGGTGCACCCTGGTGATTGGGTGGTCAGGTTTGTTGCTGTCGGCCACACAAGCCACGTCGATCTCAAGGACCCAGGTTCTTGTCCTGGGGCTGGGAAACGACCACACTGGACAATTCAATAAAATAAGTGCTTCTTCTTCCTTTTCCTGCCTGCCTGCATCTTTCCTTTTAAAAAAAGGTCATTGTTACTGTTTTCTACTTGCGTTCACCTGACACACACATTCTGGATGTATTTGTGTCAGAGGAATTTTCAGGCTGTGTGACCAGCCAAGAGGAAAGCTTTTGTGTGAGTACCATTATCCTCAACCCCTTCACATGGTAACTCACAATGTAAGGGATTGGAGCATGGCAGGAATTCCTCTTGCCTTAAATTTTGGGACATGATTAGGGTCAATCCATCTCTGGTCTTTATTTAGGTGCTCCAACCTGGTCCCATTACTCAAAACTTATTTGCTGTGTTGTGAATGCTTATGTGCCGCCCCCAGCCTGCCCAAATCATGTTGGACACCTAACCCCTCAGGTGTTGATGGTGTTAATTGTGGTTAATTGGGGGAGATGGGATTATGCCGTTAAAGACTCACTAGCTAGCTTGTTTTCACCATGTTAGGATCCATTGAAGAAGTTACAGTTCAGAACGGGACCTGGTTCTTACCTGACCGTGCTGGCACCCTGATCAGACTTCCAGACTCCAGAACTGTGAGAAATCAAATTTGTTTAAAGCAGTGAATACTGTTTGACATCTGTGCACTGTGAGATTTTAGTTCTGTAAGCTATCTGAATCTAGGGACTTGATTTGAAAAGTAAAAGGCCCCTCACAATGGAGTTTTTCCCCTAAGTTCACAGCAAGGTCTTGTCAAAACTTGGCTTCAATTGGCATAAATCTCATTAGTCTTGATGTTCCATGTAATGAGCATACCTACATGCTTTGTATTAGGGCAAGTGGTTTCAGTATCTGAAAGGGAGGTGTAATAGGTAGTATGTGGTGGAAGCACCTTTGCTGATTTTTTCTAAATCAGAAAACAAAAGTTCAAAGCTCTTTTAATTTTTCCATGTATTGATGTGCCTCCCCACTTTTAAAAGTGAGATTATCACTGACACACACCGTTCGTTTCAGGTGTACCGCGTAGTAATTTGAGGTTCTGCACACACAAATGAGCAGCATGGTAAGTATAATAATGTCTAGCTGACATCTAGCTACATGTTTCTTTTAAGCTTCCTAGTCTGTGGTATTTCGTTATAGCAGCCCAAACAGACTAGGATATGATTGTGTGGCATATATTTTTAGGTATTAATTTGTATTTTGCTTGGTTTTTTCCCTGCATTTCAACTCAGAGTGCTTTCTGTTGGGTTGAGAAGCAGCAGCCCAAAGGCAACCATTTTTTGCTTTTCATAAAAGCTGAAGCTAACTGAAAGATTAAAGTGGCGTCTGAAACATGGAGGTGAAGGATGTGTCTAATGTCAGAAAGAAAGTAGGAGTGGATCAAAATTCTTCCAGTCAAAAGAGAGGAAAACCCAACTCACACTGGCTGCTGGGAAAAGAAAGAAGATCTGCTCAAATATCAGAAAAATCCAGGGATAGTTCTGGCTTCAGGCATGACTTGATCCAAAGGCTGAAATGATATTAACAGAAATCTGCCATTTCTCAGTCTCCTTTCTTCCGTGATGGCCGCCTTCGTCGGCAGGCTCATCACGAGTGCTTGGCAAACTTGGATACGGCAGCACTAGGCTCCCCTACTCCATGTCCCCGCAACTTGCCAACCCTAAAGGAAGGACAAGTGTCTCCCAGCAGGAGGGCCAGCAAAATCCCAGGCGCAGCTTGACCACGACATGCTCATTCCTGCACCAACAACTACTGACTCTTGACTGGCCAGATCTGCTTTCTGTGTTCGATCCTGGAGTCGGAGGGTGAAAGAGTGGGTTTTTTGTTTGTTTAACCAAAGAAGGAGGTGTAGGTGCTAGGCTAAAGGGGCAAGGGTAGTTTCCAGACCAGCCGAGGCCAAGAAATGATCTAAAAGCCAGGAGTAGGGACCTGTTCAGTGTTTGGTAGCAAGACTGAGATGGCAAGACCTAAGATGCAAGACTTTTCCACGGGGCCAGTCCGCAGGCATAGGGGCTCCCAGGCCCCAGTGTTCGCCAAACCTAAGTGTGAAATGGACACCGGACTACTGTCCTGGGAGTTGATGTACCAACAGGAGTAAATGTAAGTAGATGACAAATCACGTTTGAACCAAAGATCTCCGCACACCCGAGCACCCCTATAATCAATATATTTCCTACCAACAAGGTAGAAGGATCTAGTTGATTATTTTAAGTGCTACGGTAGGGAAAGTGGAGAGACTGAAATATTTCCCTGGAGGCTCCATCTTCAAAATAACCCCAGTAAAATCAAGGGGTGATTTCATCTAACACTATACAACACCACAGTGATTGCGGAGAAGCCTTGACGAGCGAGAGGCATGATGGAAGAGTAAACATAAACAACTTAATAACTTACTTTTTCTTTCAACAAAACATACACATCACAAGCCGTTTCTAAGCAGGGACCACCTTTTATGGTTGTTTGCATTCCGCCTCAGAAGGCAGCAAACCATAGATTTAACTGCTCGTGTCTGAGCCAAGGAATCATGCAATTGGGACAAGCTATTTTTATTTCCTTTAGCCTGGCCAAACTTCCAATGTGGGACAGCAGTAGGCCCAGATTTGAAGCCAGGGAACCAGGGTTTGAAATCCAGATTCATGAATTACTAGTTACAGAATTCTGGGTTCATGCTTCTGGTCCTCAGTTTTCTAGTCTATAAAATACCACCTCCTACTTCACAGGAGGAGTAACGAAAATAACATTTGGAAAAAAAAAAAATCTAACTTGAAATTAACGTTAGTGTCTTTAAACGCTTACACAACTTTTTCTTAATAACTGTACTTGCAAAAATAAGGAAGTATAAATTCCCTTAATTGGTGCGCCCTGGTGGAGCAGCATTTAAGTCAATTGCCTCTGAGGAGCGCAGGCCACATACCCCGGGTTTGAGTCCTCGGTCTGGGGTGAAAGAACAAGTGTGAACAACTAAATATAAATAAAATGCTGCTTCCTCCTCTCTTCCTGCCTGTCTGCTTGCTGGCCTTCATTCCTGCCTGCACCTTTCTTTAAAAAAAAAAATTGCCTTTATAGAGTAGTGGATATGCTTCAGTTAGAATGTCAAGTTATTAGATTCAGGAAGTTTCTATTATCTAAGGCCTAAGTTCCTAGTAGCAGCAAAAAGTGGGAAGCAACCTAAATGATGAACATCAACATATGTGTGTGTATCTGTATATATATGTATATATATTCTAGTCATTCTAGTCATTAAAAATTAGGGACAGTGTATTTGCTGATGGAAAAATATTCATCATAAATTAAGTAATAGCAGATATGTATATCTTTTGTAAAAACAATGGAACAGGAGGTACACATATGTGTATAAAATGCATTCATATTTAATAAAAGTATCTATAAAGATAATACATACACATGATATACATATATAAGCACATAAAATATTGTAAAGACAGCAAAGCATGTGAAGAATACCTGACACACTAGAACCTCTGGAAGGTGGACGGTGAGGAAGGGAATTTTAAGACTTCTATGTGTTGGTTTTTTTTTTTTTACAGAAGTGTTACTGTAAAAAAAAAATCCTTTGTCCAGTTTAGGGTCATGGTAACTTCCTCTCCACAACAGCATTTAGGACAAGAAGAAAACTGAATACCCTGAAAAGAGCAGTGAGGTAAAGCTCTAGAGTGGTGTGGGGGTCAGTCTATCTGCTTAGCTCACATTAGTAAAATATGCAGGCAGGATACTCTAAGGCTCTCTGCAGTTCGTGGATTACCTTCATCCTCAGAATAGCTTATATGGATAATACAAAGGATTTTCTTTGATTGGATCTTCCACTGCATTTTGCCAGATGGAACAAAGCACTGTCAAAGTATAACTGAAGGAGTCTTTCATTTTTTTTTTTTGAAGAAAATAGTTGAATTGCCTTAGACCATTAAGTATTTAGACAACACGAAAAGAGTGCCAGTCCGGACACCACATTTATTTTACTGACTTGCCCTGACAGACAACAGTGATCAATACACTGGCAATCTTTGCTAATGTGCCATAAAATGTCCAGTTGGGAATAAGTGCACCTAACATGAGATTAAATCCTCGAGTCCATTCCTTTTAGCAGAAATAGTTAGGCCATCTTGGCAGAACCGAGTCTTTGCAAAACATACCATGGCTTTCAGATAGCGGAAACCCCACAAGCTTGAAGACGCCTTCAGAGAGTTCTCTTGGGATCAAGAGGGTGCTTGAGTCATCTGGGCCTCTCTGAACAGTGTCAGTGCTAGAGCACTGTGACTTCAGCTGTAAAGGGTCGAATCCACAGAGAAATCCTAAGGGGGGGAGGGGTCAATGAAACTTGCATATTATGCAGTCAAATACTTACCAATAAGATCACCGCACTTATAAAGGCTGAGCCAGCAAGCTTCTGCTTTCAGAAAAAAACTTCCTGAACCAATCCTGGCAGACAGATGACTGGGTCTTTCCATCTCCAAGAAATCTACTTTCATAAATCTACTTTATATCCTAGCTCCAAGTTTAACTGACAGTTCAATTCATGTGCAAAGTACTGTGCCAGGTCTCTAGGAGATATGAGAAAGCCACATTTCTTGCACTCAAGAGTTTGTAATCTGGTTATAGACAAGTATTTAACAATAACAGTAGCCACTGACTTTTGAACACGAGTTGCCAGGCAATTTCCAATGATTGATCTCATTTAAAGCAACAATAACCCAACTAGTTAGGCACAATTAGCCCCATTCTACAGATGAGAAAACCAAGGCTCACAAGGGTTAAGTGATTTATTAAAGGGCATACAGTCAGAACATGGAAATGAGAATCAAATCCAGGCAGTCGATTCCGTTCTGGTAAGTTGTTACAGAGGTCTGAGAAAGCATACACACAAAAATAAATCCCAGATATGGGTGTGATTAGGGAAAATGACAAGAAGGCTTACAAACACAGCTGAGAGCAAGTAGAGTGAATGAATGGGCTGGGTTGTCACTAAAAGGTGGAAAAGGGAGGATGGTGGGAAATAAGATGGAAGAAACAGCCTGGAGCTGATTGTGGGGGGTTTTCAATGCTAGGCTGAAGGAGTTTGAATTTCATTCTGCAGACAGTGAGAATGACAGGAACTTGAATAAGGAAATGCTATGCTTTCTTTTGTGTTAAGATTATTTTGGCAGAAATGAATCAATGGATTGAAGTAGCTGGAGATTTACTGAAGAAAGGCAGGTTCCTGTGGCTGTAGAATTTATACAACTGTCCTGGGTCAAACACTGTCCAAGGCCTATTCGTCAAAAACATTCTTTTCTATGTTAAATACTTCGCTGAGAGATGTGGTTGTGATTTCGGGAAAACAACAAGCCCTTCGGAGTCCTTGATTTCTTCATCTGGAAAATGGAAACACATGGTGTGCTCTTTTAGATTTTATCCTGTTCTCAAATTGAGTCTCATACAAATTTTCTTGAAAAATTAATGGTCTTAGTCCGTGGAACGAGGGCTGGTTTATATAAACCTTGAATGTGCTTGAAAATAAGTGTTTTTCTTCTGCTGGGAAAAGGACAAAAATTCTAAAAAATAATACAGCATTATGCTTTCCATCTTTAATACCATTTATAAATAACACTTTTATTTTATTGCTGGGTAACCGTGACCCAGAGGAATTGACTTTGCATAAAAGAAACCCACAGTCCTTTAGTCTTGGTGTTTCTCCTGTAATCTTCTCACGCAGTGACTAGAATAACATTGATGGAAGGCTAAGTCAAAAGAAGGTATTTTTGAACCCATGTTATTGTTTTCAAAGCCAGTCTGTTGCTTTTTCCTAAGGTATTATCAAAGAGAAGGAAACAGTTTTCCCCTCTTACACAGAAGTTCAGGCTAAGTAAGTCCACCATGACAGTCTTCAATCACCTCTTCGTTAATGTTTATAGAACTCTTCAAATGCCCATGTGTTAAAAGAGCAGGGTAAGATTTGGATGACGCCAAGACTGGAACCTTCCCAGGTAAAGCCCTGAAAGTCACATGTCCCAGGAAACCCCTCAGTTTCAGGCAAAGCCGGATGGCTGGTCATTCTGAAGCCCTTAAGATCTAGTACCCAAAACACTGAAATCCTTGCTCTTCCCCCCAGGCTCCTGAAGAGACCACAGGAAAAAGAAACAGTGGCAAAACCCAGTATTTCATCTGACCATTAGTTGTTACTAGATGTGGCTAATCCTGACACGCCCAGAGAAAGCTATGGTAAAACTGATGGCGCTCAGGGAAGAGCTTAGTGACCGAGGTCGTGGGCACGGCCCCCTCAGCTAAGGTCCTTTGGCCTGCAGTAAAGCAGACACGGAAGACTGAAGCAAAATGAACGAGCTCAGGTCTCTGTGCAAAGAAGCAAGAAAACAATGGTTGGCTTTGGGGCCCTGGTTCAGCATCTCTCAGGCAGCTGTGCTGTGGAAGAGCCACAGAGGTGAGGTCTTTTATCTCGAAGTTGGCAAACCTGGCCTACACCCCATTTCTGCAGTCTGAAGGGTATCTTTTCCCTCAGGGAGGACTAGGAGTGGGAGTGGAAGAGAAGGGAGACCTTCCCTCTTGAATGATGCGACCAGCAAAACCAAACCAAGAGACACGGCAATGTCACCGTAGGAATTCGTGAACCTTCTGTTAAGAAATCCGTTTTTGAAACACAAATTTAAAATCAAGCTTATTTGGAAGTAATAGAAGACTTTTTAGTTTCTTTAGTAGACAATTTATTTTGATAAACTTGCTCAATAACAAAAATACAAGTGAAGAAAATTATGTTCATTTTATACAGTTTGTATTAACAATTTGTTTTGAAACTATTAATTGAAAAATGTTATAACCAATTAGAAAACAACTCTTAATAAAGTCTGGGGTAACAGACAGACCTTGACCACAAACTTTAAAACCGCTTGAAGCGATACAGCTCCCGAGTCCTGAGTAGCAAGTCCAGGCTACACAAGGCCACTTTTTCCTTCACGTATTTTCATCCTTCAAAAATTAGTTCTGAAAGACAGCTCACTGTTTTCAATCGTGAATGTAATTAATTTTTAAAAGAAGACCAAAGTGGGGTGATCGAATAGTTACTACAAGCGGAGTAACTTGTGGCTAGTAGTCTTTTAACAAAGACAAAAATAAATGCAACATGTCCTTCCTACGAAGCCCATGATGCAAAATAACAGCTACGGGTATTTTCAAAGTTAGTTTCCAATACTTTTTCAGGGCCTTTAATTAATAGATTGTATGTCACCAGGACTATTCATCATTATATTTAAGAGATTAAACAGTGAACTCACAAGACAGCAAGTGGGACTATCAAAGCTTTAGGCAAAGGGTAACAATAAATGAAGTATTTTGGTCATCCAGAACATTAAAAAGAAAAAAAAGAAGGGGGGCGGGGGGCATCCTTCAAAAACAAAACAAATGTAACAGAAAATAGGTTTATAAGAAGCGGAAAAGTCAGCAAAATTACATACACACATTAACAACGTAGAACATGGATTGATTACCTTTGGAAAGAATCATACTGAAATGTTTGTTTTTAATTAACTGAGGATTTTTTCATGTTTACAGATGTTTCAACATGTTCAATAGGAGCTTCCAAAAATTTCAAACTAATTTAATTTTGTGCAAATAAAACCTATAGCTTTCAGCAGATTTTACAGTGATGTTCTTAGGTATGAGAACGCACACACTCTAAAAACAATATAACAGACAAAAATTTTGACAAATGATTGCACCATAAAACAGTGTTTTATATACAGTTTACAAGACATGATTTCCTGCTATAAATTAATACTGTACTATATAGTACTTCTTATAGTGACCTTTTTAAAAGCAACTGTTGACAGTTGTCTATCTTTTCACTTACAGGATTTATAGGATGACTTTATAGGAGTGAGTCCGTCTCAATGTTTGGTCTGGAAGAGCACAAAGATTTGACTTCACATACTACTGGAGGGGACGGCTTTAAATCCGGGTTAGAGCGCTCACTGGCTGGGAGTTCTCCCCCAGCAGCCCTCTCTGACCTTCAAGACGATGATGAAATTAAAGACAATTTAATGGCTTGGGTAATAGATACAAATAAAACCTTAAATTTTGTAATCTTAAATGCAATACCACTGTAAGTGAAAGAAGTAAACAGTGGGGAAACTCTTAGCAGCTGAGAAACTTTCTCTCCCCATGCTCAAGATCCAGTTAAAAATATTTTTGAAAGACTATTTACAATAAATTTCATCTTTTGGAAGAGAAAAGGCTCTTGGTCATACCATAAATTAGTTAGAACCATACTTTGCTAACACTTTAACCTCATGGTGTAATGGTGCCAACCAAAGCTTTCCTGCAAAGTGACCCATTTGACTGAGGACCAATCAAATCACGATGGGAACTGCAATCCCAAATGTCCACAGACTGTGTCCAGTGGCATTCTCAGAACTGGCTAGACATCATAATACTTGGAAAACGGTCTCCCTCAGGCATCCCCCAAAGGTTTTCTGACCTGGGAAGAAGTGTGCTGTTCCCTCAGATCACACAACAACTGTACCACAGCGGTGGTTGCCCGACCCTGACTCCTGAGTGAGCAGAACACTGGGGTTTTCTCTCACAACAAAACACTGCGGAATTAACAGGAAGATACAAGAATGTCCAACCAGCCAGCATGAAACACATCGGGCTCCTCCTCCATGTCACCCTTTGTCTGAGGAGGCAGCCCCATCTCTGAAGTAATCATTCTGTAATTTCCAATCTAGCTTTTTAAAAAACAGTGCATACATTTCTGTCTGTGTGAGGCATGGACTGCACGGGGCTCCGGCTCTGAGAGGGACATGAGGGACATCTGGGACATCTGTTTCACTCTAAAGGAGGAAAACTCAGCTCCACGGCCGTGAAAGACTCTCCCACCCCATGTTCCAAACAAGGAGATTCTCTTTAGTGTTCACCTGGAAAAACAACTAAGCCTTGATATGAAGGCATGGAAATGTGGAGAAGAGAAATACTGCATTTGCAAACTATTTGTGGGTCTGAAGATTAGCTGCAATGTTTCCTTTTGGGAGAACAACTCAAGCTGTGTTTTTAGTACAGCTCTTGAAAGTAAAGGTAAAATGTTAGTTTTGAGTAAACAAAGCCTATAGCATATTAAGAAATTACTGTATTGCTCAGGTTTTTTTGTAAAGGAGCTGTATTCATAATGCCTAAGGTGAAAAGAACCTACATTTGACTTTTATAGCAGAATGAAGTTAGTGTTGTAAATAGGTAAAATGTTGTAAATTGGTATCACTTGTGAACTTTTTACTTATGTAGAGTTGTGTGCTTGAACCTATAAAATGCATTATGAATGTAACAGACCAAGCCAGTGGAAAAGAGACCCTCTGTACAACAGACAACAGTTGCCAATAATTTAAATAGTGTCAGATTCCCCAAATTACAAAGTTTGACATGATCTTACCTTCTACTACCATATACAAATAAATTAACCCTACAAAGAGTTTTAGCTTAACTTAAAATTGCACCTAGAAAGGTATGAGATTATTTGTACCTATTACAAAAACCTGTTAAAATCAAGGGCTGCTACAAAGAATGAGGTAAACTGAAGACTCTCTCCACTACGCAGCCTTCAGATAAATGGCTTTTTTTCTATTGAGTTCTAGGTTTGCACACCACAGTGTTTTGCTAGCAAAGCATTCAGAGTTCTCTTCCAGAAACTGTTTTCATGTGTGTGTATATAAACCTACACACACGTGCGCACACACATATATACACACTGTATACTGCATCAGCAAAATATATATATATTATATATATATTTATATAAATATAAGGAACATTTCCCCCACCCGCCCACCCCCAAACATGTTTCTTAGTGTTTGAATTTTTTTTTTTGTACAGAGAATAGGGAACTGCAGAATGTTTACATACATTTTAGCAAACAAGTTTTGATCTACTGGCTTCTCGGCGCAGTAACACAATGGCAGTCCATTCCGGTGCCAAAGGCTCATACCAGTAAGAGGAAGCTGTGAACACTAATTTCTTAGGAGGTGAGGCCAGCCCCACATGAACTTCTCTTGCATCCCTCCACCACGATTCATAAATACTTTAGACGTTTCCCCCCCCCCCGCCCCAAATGAATCATTAGATGTTAAAAACAGAACAACATAGTCACAAAGGGCCACATGCTTTTCAGTATAAAGCATTCTCCTTCGCTAGGTTGCTATCACAGTGCAGACATGACTGCCTGAATATGCTCAGGAGATTTAGTCAATATTGTCTGTATTTGGTTATGGAAAAGGCTCTCCTTATTTTTTGTTTTAAATCCAAAGTGCATAGTGAGAACAAATCAAAGCAAATTTTTTCAGCATTCAGTGTCACCTAAGCATCTTCTTATGAGAGGACTACTCAGATGCCTTGCCTTTGTCCTCCCCACCCTCCAAAATTAAAAAATAAAATAAAATAAAGGATAATAAAGACTCAAGCAATGTAGACATTCATCAGCCCGGTAAACAAACTTTGCCAGCAAATAGAAGTCCTACTATTGTAAAGAAAATTGATAAGACAAAAAGTACATATGACGACCCAACTACTGTGTTGTTGGGTAATTTATACGGTTGGCCTCCGACTTCATTGATGTAAAATCCTATTGGAAATATTAGGGCAGCCATACAGAAAAGGATCACTGTAAAACAAACCAGAATACAACATTAGTAACATGTTTGGTGATGAAGGAAACAATGAGAATTTGGCCTAAAGGACGTTTACAAGAAGGGTTATGGACTGACAGCATGTCACCTTTGTCAACACAGCATCATGTCAAAAGATGTGCATATACTACAGACCAGAGGATCCTCAAATACAGTTAAGAGCTGGGTTCATCTTTTATCTTATTAGGATGATTTCGAATATCAGCAATTAAAAACGGCTCCAAACTTAGGAAGTATTTGCATACACGATCTTTGATCATTTAAAGGAGTGATTACAGACAGGGGGCTAAGTTCTAACTCTACGATTGAAGGTGCAATTTTACCCTTCCGCCTGCCTTAAAATGGGATAAATTCACGAAAGGTAAACAATCTCAAGTCCCTGGCACAGCACCAAACTGAAAGTAAGTGCTGAATACATGATGCATATTATTATCATCAGTTATTATTCTGTCAAGTCTCTGCTCCTCTTGGTTATACAAGTACCATTTGTCTTACTCTGATTTAAAATCAGCTGGGGGGAAGAGCTTCTGAAATGATTACCAGATTGTCAGAGTGGTTCTCTCTCATCATAGACAATGTTACCAAAAAATAAATAAAACCTCTATCAGATTTCTGAACACACAGAGGTTAAAGTGGAGAAAGGTGTGGAAACCTTCTTTGAGTTTTTTATACAAACATAATGAAGTATATTATTTGCTAAAATATTTCTAGAAAGGTATCAAAAAACCTGGCACCTGGGTAGAAGTAATTCCATAATTCACTGTTTTAGCAAACAACATGTTCTCCCATGCTACCAAAGAAATATTATTATTTTTTAAACAATTAGTTTGTTTATTTAGGAAGGAGGGAGGGAAGGAAGGAGGGGGAGTGGCAGGATGGGGGATGGAGGTAGGAAACAAGGAAAGAAGTATCTTTACTTATTTGATTCTGGTTTTTCACCCTGGTCCAGGGTGGCGAAACTCAAGTCTTAGCCACCTGGGCCAGAAGGCTGCACCCTATTGACTGCTTTTAAGTTAACGTCACCACATCAAGTCATTCTGCATTCTCACCAAGAATGGATGAGAAGTGCATTTCCTCAGAGCCTGAGCAGCAGAATATGTTGTCAAGCTTTTGCTGTTGTGTTATGATTTCTTTGTTTGCAGCGCCCTGTGCTCTTGAGGATGCTGCATGTGCATCCCGGCCTGTGTGCTGCACACCACGCCCTCCACCGGAGTCCAGGGCCCCTGACGCCACCCATGACTGTGACTACCAGAAATGCTCTTAGCACACAAATTACTGTAGCTCAGTTGACTTTTCCAGAAAATATTTCATGCTTTTTAAAGCACATTGGTCAAGTATTCAGTCATTTAAATTTCTCTAGAAGCAGAAACATTTCTTCAGCGTAATACGAAGACAGACGACTGCCGTCACGCACGAGAAGAACTGCAGCTCTCCATTAGCCGAACAAGAAACCTTTTCCAACTCTGGATAAACCTACCACTGACATCTGTCCTAAACAATTTTTGTTGCTGCTTTTGTTAATCAACCAGCAAGATTTAACTGCAGAGTCCTTCAAAATTAAATGAAAATTCTACTCCAAAACGTGTTTTAAAATGAACGTTTTCTTAAATAATAATCTAAAGAAATGCATCGGCACGCGTGTTGGCTTTTTGCCATTAAAGTGGACTATTTTATCTTATACAGATTTAGAGCCTAATTTATTCTGGGAAAACAACTGTACCAAATAATGTTATGTAAGTGAGCTCGGCTTCTCTGGGATCCCTACTGGGCGACACAGAAACAACTCAGGAAGGAAGGAGGAGCGCCCTGGGTCTTTCTGTCATGTAGTCAGCTCACTACAACTTCATCAGTGCTGTCCGTGAGCCCCCGTCCAAGTTATCTGGATCAATTCTGATGGGTCTTATGCTTTCGTATTGTTCAGCAAGTAAAATGAAACCGCAAATCTAACTAGCTATACACAAATTTTAAAAATGGGATAAGATTACTATTTTATAAATAATTTGTTAATGTTGACTAATTTCAAGAAGCATTAAAATAATTTAGAAATCCTTCAGATGTACAGGTATTAGCTGTGCACTCTGTTCACTGGTGTGCCTGACAACTTCTTTCTTATCCTGTTTTCCAGTATGAAATAAAAATCTGTCCTTTATCATGGAGTCAGCATTTAATGACATTTAGAGTAGAGTTTAATATTTTACAAAACTCAACTCTTTTTCAAGTTGGTTATGAAAAGTTTAAGCAAATTTTTAAAAAGCAGTGGTTTCCTAATCTTGGAGTTTCTCAAGATTAGCTTCAATCTACTTTTGGTTTTGAATCCAAGGAACTAAGGTTCCCTAAACTCTCTAAGGAGATTTAATGTAGGTGAATGCTCTTTCTTTTAAGCTACTGAGACCAGTGAAGTTACTTTAGATCTTACATTATTAAAACTGACAATACCTATGAACTTTTGACAAATTCTGGGTCCTAAATAAGTTGGTAGAGACAAAACGTCGTATCCACTATGGCAGATTTCTTAGTGGTGAGAGATGACAGGTATACTGGTAGATAGATGAGAATGTAAATCAGGGTGACAAAGGACAGGACAGACTGGAAGAAAAAGACACCCTTGCCCCATAATAAACAAGCCTCCTCATGTAAGGCTCTCTTCTGAGAGGCTACTTCCACTTCCCCACCATGCAAACCATTAGAAAATATAATTACCCTCACATTTTTCATCAAACTACAGCCTAATTGTAATATATACATATATATGAGATAAAGTACATTTTCAAGGGTTGAATGAAAACACTAGGGGGAGCCCAATCCCTCTCAGGACTGCCAACCCAGCAGACCAGCTCTTGCAACAGAAACTCTGGAGGCTATTAAGAGCCGGCAGTGCTGTGCTGACCTAGAAGATATTAACTCCAAGATACATTGTTGCGGTAAAAAACCAACAAGAAGGTACTGAGTATAAACAGAATAAATACATAACTGCAGAGTGCTCACACTTACGCATATGATTCTATGCACAGAACACCCTGGCAGTGTCCCGGGACTAGAACAAAGGTTGCCTTGAGGGGTTCTGGATGGCTGGGTGATTCACTTTTCATTGTGATCCCTTCATAGGTTTTGAATTATGTCCCAAATGGCCAAATCACTTAAAAAAGTTACACTATTTAGGCACACCCTAGTGGAGTGGTGGTTAAGACAATCAGCTCTGAATGACGTAGGCCACATATCCCTCCCTGGGCTCGAGTTCCAGGCCTGGAGGAAACAACCAGTGTAAACAATTAAACAGAAATAAATAAATACAATAAAAATAAAAACGCTTCTTCCTCCTTTCTCTTCCTGACTTCTGTCTACTCACCTGCTTTCCTGCCTGCACCTTTGCTTTAAATTACATTACTTAATTAAAAATAAAGGGAAAATACACTGCATTTGGGGATAGTTACAGATACTTAAATATTCTCTGTTGAAGGAAACTGAAAAACAGTATAATCCCTAGCTCTTTCCCTTTATTGTGTCACGAGAACTAATGGCTCATGTGAGCATCTTAATGCTTTCTTTGATGCATACTACTTTGCTAAATTATATTTTAGATTTTTGGTATTCAGAATATATACCTTCTCAAGTCCAGAAATCAAATCCTTCTTTGATTTTATTTTATTCCTTAAGAGACTGAATATGACCTGAATAAGTGATTGTATCATGAGTAAAAGATAAAAAATTAGAGTATCTTCAAATTCCTCATCAATGCCCTTTAATTTAGTAGCACTGACTTACAGCTGCCTTTGGATACTACTATCTAGAAAAGAATTATCCCTGAGGTCTGGTCTTAGACAAGATCACCAACCTGCTTCAATTTTCTTTAGAAGGATAGAGAAGATTTATGTCAAAGGCAACTTGATTTAAATTTTAAAATTAACGGAGATAAAGAGACAAAAACTAAACAGCCAGAAACACCTACAATAAAGAGAAAAAGAGTTTCACGAGAGAAACAACTAATGTTCCTATGCCATGGTTATTAAGAATAAACTGAGTTTCAACATTAATAGGGATCCACGGACTGTGCCTTGTCCCTATAAAAGAAGTTCTAAATGAGAATGTCAAGTGAAACTAAGCTGTGTTATAACATTCATTTTTTAAAAGCTTTTGCAAAACTGAGATGATTTTAAAGCACTGATTAGAAATCAAATCCCACAGGAATTTTTATCTTGTTTTTCAGAGAGTGACTTCTCCACAGGGCTCTGCTGTCACTCTGGGTCAGCAGGGTCTTTGGGGGTCGGGGCTGCCCCTGTGTCTGAAGGATGTTTGCACTGGTCTCTGTTAGATGCCAGTAGCATGCTCCTAGCTGTGACAATAAAAAATGTTTCCAGACTTCACAAATGTCCCCTTTGGGACAAAAGAGCTTCAGAGAGAAAGAAACAAATGTACAAAAATATCTTTTCTTTGTACTTTTTTGTTTCTTTTAACTTAGGATAAGCCTTTGATGTGTTTTGAAAACAAACCAATTTTGTAAAGTACAAGAGAATGTATAATATATAGCTATATCACACCCTTGGGCATAGCTTAATGGAATAAGAAATGTTGAGAAACAATTATTAAGTAACCAAATGTGCTAATTTTTCAATGGTCTCACAACGCACATTAGAAACTCAAAATCAGAGGTACTAAACAGCAAATCACCATCTTCATCTGATTTATATTTGCTAGATGTCAATACTTTGAAGAGGAAAAGACTGAGGTCGGTGCTATCTCCAATTACACACCTGGAATACTTATGTCACAATGGCAGCAAAAATAAAATTCGTCAAAATAGCATTTTATACACAGCAATGAAATATTTGGATGTTCTGGTCTTGTGAGAATTCGGAAGAACCGATGGGACTGAGTCGATGTGACGGCCATATGCAAGGAATGCTCTTGGATGACTGTGGAGTCCTTATTACTAATTCTTGATTATCTTCATAAAAATACCAGTGTGCGCCTTCTAGACTCGTCTAGTAAGCGCAGGTTTACTTACTTCCAGTGAATGCTATCCATCGAGCATATTTTGTAGCTTCTCTTCGCCAGTGGGAAGCCACCAGCAAACCGCAAGTGACAGTCAATGAAATGATTCCCATGATGATAAAAAACAGTGTGGTGACCCACTCTGGGGGAAGCCGAGGTGGGATGCACGTCCGGTCTCGTCCATGGATTGTTTGACACTGTCGCACAAGGCCCACAGTGAGTGAACCTGAGGAGAGGCAAAAGACGGGACTATTACTGGGACTGAATGGCCAGGGCATGCTGGCTACCTTTAACCCTGTCTTTAAGGCATGGTTGTCTCTGTGTGGGTCATTCAAACACCCCACTGAGCTCTATTTTTCACATTCTGTAGTAACTTACCACAGAAGGGTAACGGACTGAACAAGAGAACTTAAAAAACAAAACAAAGAAAAAAGACCTCATAAGAGCCAGAAAGGCAGATCATTCAGTCATTTGTTAAATAGTTTTCTGAGTACTTGTATCCAACACTGTTCTAGGTTCCAGGATATAACTGTCAACAGGTTAAAAAAGGTCTGCTCTTGCTGAGCAGAAAGAAGAACTTTACGATTCCCAGATCCAAGACTCATTGTGTATTATTTAATTTGGGCTGAGAAGAAAAACACTTTTCAGGACATTGAAGGCAAGCTCAAAATATGCCGAACCATAAGATGGAAGCAAAATTAAATAATGGATTAAATACAAGAACATTTCATTAAAGTTAAAAGGTCTTAGAACATAAGTACTTTTTCACTAAAATGAAGAAAATATTGGGAAAAGCTAGTGGCTTCTCCTCCCCATTGGGTAAGTTCAATCATTTTTGTACAATGCACACACATTCACACTGCCAAACTGTTACAGGCGTGCCTCAGCCAAAAAAACACCAAAACCCAAAAAACCAAAGGCATTAGTAGCAATTTTTAAAGTGCTCCCTCTCCTAATTAAAAATCATAAAAGTAATTTTTATAAATATGAGTGTTATTTTTACATAAATATGTTCTCGTGTCAAACCTAAGGAACTCTATCAAATTTGGGATGAATTCATTTACAGAAAACTACATAAGGTGAAAGAATAATTATATTGTCTTCTTACTAAGAAGAATTAAAGTGTTTCATTTGAGTAAAAATTGCTTGCTTTCCCTTTTGAGAACAACTGTAAATGTAAAACAGTTGCCAAAAGTACAAGAAAAGAAATTTTTGGAGCTCTTGAACATGTAATAAAGGCCTACATCTTTTTTTATACTTTTCTTTTTCTTTTTTTAAGGAAAGGTGCAGGCAGGAATGAAGGCAAGTAGGCAGGTAGACAGGGAGAGAGAGGAGGAAGAAGCACTTTATTTAGTTGTTCACATTGGTTGTTACCTCCGGCCCCTGGTCTTGAACCCAGGACCTTGGGATGAGTGTTGAACAGCTTCCAGGATGTACTAGACCACTAGGCCATCAGGACACATCCATTACATCTTTTTTGGTATTATTTTCTCAATATGAACATAACATTAAATTCAAAATCATAGCACTTGCCACAGACAAGCGTTTTTTGAGGACAGTAAAATCTTAGCGGCATTTTGGGAAGTTGCCTGGTGGGAGAAGCCAGAAGACAGACGAGAGCTCGATCTGTTTATGGACGGATGTGTGGGTAGGTGCGGCTGTCGGAGAGCAGGCTTTGCTGAAATTTGTGTTTTGTCACTGATGGATTATTAGAAAAAAAGCAGCATTCAGAGAAAATGAAGTGAAAAATCAGCTCTGCTCTCAAAACTGAGTTGTCTTTTTTTCCCCCACTTCTGATGCTCCTTTTTCCATAGAGTGGAAGAAGATGACTCAAACAAGTTCTATCTTTTTCTTTCAAATCATCCAATAACTAGACTCATCTTGTGATCTACATAGGTACAAGCAGTATAATATTTATGGGATCATCTCCCATAAATATGGAGACAACTGGGGTTGGGAAAGGAATAGGAAGCAAGCACATCTTCACAGTAACTATTCCTCCTTCCAGCTGTTGCTTGGAACTCAGTGACTTCATAGGTCAAAGAGAAGTAAATCAGTTCAAAGTCTGACACTGGATTGCTAACCTTCAAAGTATCATGGTAACTGCCTGAACCAGAAAAGGGAAGAGGGTAGGGATAAGAGGAACAAAGGAGTTGTTCTTAAACTGAAACACTAAAAAGTTTCCCTGAAAAGAAAACTTGGGGGAGAGAAGGGATCTTTATGATAAAGCATTTTATTGTAATTTTGGAAATAAAGAAGGCATTCACAGCAATGCGTAAGAACTCTAAACAGGAAACTACTACTGATCACATTCAGCAGAAGAGTTCTAACAAATTACTCTCTGTTGTCAGGAACCCATTTATAGAACTTAATTGTCATAAGCATAGACAGTGGGCAGTGAAAGGCCTTCTGACGAAATGCAGTATTGCGGATTCTGATGCAGCAGGCACTTTCTTCATAACCTAAATTGTAAGTTCAGTAAATTATAACTAAATCCCTCTCCTTCAAAACATTTCTGAGTACCCTTAGGTTGCGTCTCTGACTTTCCATCTATGGCCATGGCAAGGAGCACTAGGGATCAAATTTAATTTAACTGCAGTGCCTGCAGATTGTGAAGCTTTCTGAGTAGGATTGCTATTTCCTTCTCTCCAGGCTGCCATAAACACCACGTGAATACACCACGTGAATACAAACAGAACAAGAAAATAAAAATTTTATATACCTTCTACAAACCAAATAGAAATAACCTGACCGATGCTTAGCCTTAAAAAAAGTTATGTTCCTATATTTACAAATGTCCTTGTCACCATAAATCAAGACCAAATATTCAGCAACTATATTCCAGAAGACAAGAAGGCTAATGCTAACTAACAAGCAGAAGGCATGTTGTATTGACATGAAAACCAATTCACCAATATGTCACTGTCTCTCATGTGTTCAGCAATACTGTCGTGGTCCAAGGTTCCAAAACTAATACTGTCACACTTTCAGGGAAAACAGACTTTCTTTAAATACATTATACAGGGCCACAGCAAACAGTGGTGGGTCAACTGTTTAGCTGAAATTCATTTTCTTGAGTAAGACTCTAGGTCAACATATTCTAGATCGTAGCCACGTCTTTTCCATAAGCTGTCTGCGGGGAAGGGTCTGCACAAGTAATTGTGCTGCTATTACCAAATCCTCTCAGTTGTTAGCACCCAAACTTTCACCAGGTCTTTGCATTTCATATCTACCTCAAAGGATTCTCTCCTGGCTATAAATTCAAATCCCATTAATTAGCTAAGATCTTTTACAGCCTCCAAATTTCTCTGAACACATTTAGTCTGCACCCTACCACTGGGCACTTGGTTTTAAGGTGGCTTGTTTCTGTCCTGCACAGAAAACGAGCTTTTCAGGAGGGAACTGAACCTTCTACTTCACTGAAAATCCCAGAATGGCCCACAGCCGTTCAGTACAAAGCAGGAATTAATAAGCATTTGGTGAACTTCAACAAATTAAAAACAAGATAAATTTAAAATCACGCTGCAACTAATAGGTTCTCCTACAGAACGGTCTTATTCAGCAATCTCCTGAAGCACACTGATGGAGCACGAGATCAGCCATTGACTACTTTTGGTTTCATCCAACAGGTCTTTTGCCTCTTGCAGGGGCCTGTAATTCCACTCCCCAAACAATCTACCTTTACGGTGTGCTGTTTCCTAGGCAACCCATCCAGCCAAATGAAAGACCCGCACACAACAGGAAAAAGGAAACCAAGCTAGAGCTACAGCATCCCACAGGCCTCTAGGGACCTCACCTGGGTATCGCAACACACAGGAGCAAGGTGGAACGAGCTACCTGCTAAGTGGGTATCTCACCCAAAGAGGCTTCTGACACTTACCATCCACGAACTCAGACACTGCTGGAATGACTGAGTACAGCCAGTCTGTGCGTGGATTTTGCCACAATGAGGATGATTAGAAGGCATGTCATTACTACATGTAAAAGCTGGGTCACAGAAAATCTGATACACAGTGGTTAGAAAGAGGGTCTGGGCAACAGGATGTGTTTGGCTTTTTGCTGTTGTTAAGGAAAGGTGCAGGCAGGCAGGCAGGTAGGCAGGAAGCACTTTTTAAAATTTGTATTTACTTGTTCACACTGAGTTTTTTCCCAGGACTCGAATCCAGGGCAATGTGGTCAGTGCTCTTTTGGAGGGGACTGACCTAACCACTGCTTCATTAGGGCACGCCACAAATTACGTTTATTTACATTTGTTGTTGCTTCCCCCATCTCAGGTTTTCCTCCTGCTCAGGCTGTTCTCTTCCTCTCATGGACCGCTCTCAGTCAGCTCCAGGCATTTCAACCCAGCCCATCCCAATCTCTGGCACGATTTCTTGCTCCACTGTCTCTCAGGAAGAATGGAGTCTGGCAAGCTAGCCCACTGGTAACAGAGACAAATGCTTTACCACAAATGTCTTCATGCTGGTAAAGACTTAACATACTGCACCTCCCAAGGACACTTGTAGGGAAGCAAGGGACGGTGTTCCAACTTAGCTGTCATGAGTTTCATATTTAGGAGACAGGTTGGCTGAAGAAATTCACAAGAGTCTGAGGGAAGGTGAGGGCGAGAGACCAGGAAGGGTCCTCCCACAGGGCGCCCCCACCCCCCGTAAGTCATATCCCGGCAGTTCAGACTTGGAGTGCAAGCATGGAAGGCGGCAGCCTTCAGGTAACTTGAAAACCACATATCTGATTCTTTCCTCCAGAAGCACCACTAGCAGTAATGATTTTTATCAGCCATGATTGCTGGGTTCTACCTTGAGACATGAGAGCTTACAGCGAACGGACCTGAAAGAGTGAACTGGTGGAACAAGGCATCTTAATTAACCACACACGGACAGAGTTTGAAACCCACAGTCACAGTAGGCCAGTCACAAGTGTCCACTACAGTAACAGTGTCCCCTCCTGCTATGCTTCTCTGGAACTCATGAAGCGGACCCACCCATCACGTTCCTACGTCTTCACTTCTCTCCCTGCCCAGACTGCAGCACTGGATCCACAATGCCACGTCATTTCTACCCTTGCACTGAGCCCACCTACGGGAACCTTAACTCTGATTCAACAGAAACCTCTCCCTTCCTGGGCTTACCTCCGGGCTCCTGGATGCTGATGGAGAAAGTCATGGGGTGCCACATAAAACCCTAAGTCTTCATCTCAGGATCATCGCTACTATCCAGAAACTAATTAGGCTCCCCTAATTCAGCACTCCCCACCTTCTCTGTGGCCATCCTCAGACGGTCACTCTTCTTAAAGAGCAGAATGACTCTCTCTCCCTCCTTCTCTCTCCCACACACATTCATTCAGTGTCTACTACTCAGGAAAAATCAAGGCCATCAGACAGGGACTCCTCTGCCATCGGAACGTCAGAATTTATCTGCACACATTCATTCTTTCATCCTATCAAGGCTTCTCCCTCTTACTTTCTTTGGATTCTTGTCCAACTTATTTTATTTATTTGAATCGCAAAACTGAATATGCTTATTTCTCCCCACTGTAACACAAAACTACCCCTATATGCTAAGTTACCCGCCCAGCGTCATTGTGCTTGTGTTTCCATCTGCACTGCTCCTCCCTTTGTCCCCAAGGCTAGTCGCATTTCCCAAGTCCAAGTCTCTGAGTCTCATTCCCTCTTCAACCAGTGGCTGAGACTGTGCCCCACCCACCCAGCCCCGACAGTCTCCCAACACTCCCTCCACCGCTGGCTCTAAGGGAGGCCAAGTCCTTTTCTTAACATCTTAGCAGCAACCCATACAGCGTTTCGCACGTTTCCTACGTTTCCTCTGGCTTTGATGACTCCTTTCTGTGTTCTACTGGTTTTCCTCAGGCCTTAGCTTCTCCTTTTTCAGACACCTTTTTTCTCTGCTGTTGCTAAAATTGCATGTGATTTAGGGATTCTTTCTTGGATTTGGTTTTTTTCTATATACATACATACCATCTAAAATCCAAATGGCATACAAAGGTCTGGGTGATACAGCTGCTGCCTTTTCATTTTATTTTTCATAACTGAGGCTCAATTTTTTTTTTTTTAAAGAGGAAGGACGGGAGAGGAGGAAGAAACATCTTTAGTTGTTCATTTTGGACCAAGCCCTGAGTCCTAAACCTGAGTCCTTGGAGTGTATGTGTTTTGCATGCCAGCATCTCAGCCCCCTGAGCCACAAGCTGTGGCCCCAAGGCTCAAATTCACACACGTGTGCACGCGTGCACACACACACGCACACACACAGCTCATATATGCTAGTCCCTTTGCCTAAACTACTCTTGCACCTTCTTTCCTGGCTACCACCTATGATGTAAAATTCCAGTTGCAGCTGGGAAGTCACTTCCGAAGTCTGACAGACTCTTACACCCCTACTGAGTTGAGTGCCTGTCTTCTATGCGCCGCGATCCCCAACAAAGCACTATGACTGTCTTTTTATGGAACCTTAGCAGGGGCATGGGACTCCAAATGTGCAGCCAGTAGGGCAGAAGAATGCATACTCTGGAGACACCCTGAAAAGGTGGCAGTGTCTGTGGAGGAGTAAGCTTTTAACTTGTGGGGTCATGTAGTTAGTGTCAGAACGGAAGTGCATTGCAGTGTACTCAGAGTTGAAACAAAACACCTTTTGTTACACCAAAACTTGAACTTAAATATTCATAGCAATACCAGGAAAAAACCTAAGTACCCAACAACTGATAAACAAAATACATTCAATGGAGTACCATTCAAGAATTTTAAAATACGATGTAGTGACACAGGCCATTTTATGGATAGACCTGAAAACACTGTTCGGTGAAAGAACACAGACACAAAAGGCTGAATGTTTTATTCTACCTATTGAAATGCCTAATACAGATAAATCCACAGAGGAAGTTCAGTGGATGCAGGGGAAGGAGGAAGAACAATCGGGAAGCGTAGGGGTTCTTTCACTGGCAGTGACACACATTCTGGAACTAGTTATTGGTGATACTACACAACATTGTGAATATACTAGAAATCATAGAAGTCCACACTTGAAAAGAAACTAAGCAGCGTAGATTTACCAAATTCCTTGCTCCTGTCTCACCCCATTCCCTCCTTTCTTTGTACTATTCTAATCAAGGTATGATGGAGCTGCAGATGAGATCAGCACAACTTAAAGCTGTTCTTACAAAAATCCGGGCCATTTTCTTTAACTAACACTCGTTGGATGGTTGCAAGCCCTAATTCCCAGAGTTCTGAAGAAGTTTGATCTGAGTTTTTTCCCCATTATTGAGCAAATTTCAGAAGTCCCTACTCTACTACCCCAGAAGTTAAATCCCATAGGCCATAATTTGAATCATAGCTTTACCAAACTCTAGCAAGTTACTTATTTAAGTCTGCATCAGCAGGAACATATTCAGACCTATTAGCTTCTTGTGAGAAATAAATAAGATAAAGAGATAATACCTGTAAAGCTACTGGAACGGTAAGCACTAAGTTACTATTACATGTTTTCAGGAAATTAGATAATTTTTGTTTTAGTTTAAAATATACATTACTCAGGGACAGGGTAGACATAATTAACAGAATAGTACACACAGGAACTCACTTTCCAAAATAAAAAGGGTGACATTAGATGGTTGCTAACGCTGTCAGTCATAAAAAAGCACACAGGACATTATTTCCCTGCCCAACTGCTTTAGTATATAAATCAGGCTGAAGATTAATCACAAGGCAAGCTCAGACTTGCTGAAATAAAAGCTCTGGGAACAGATTTTATAGAAATAGCAATGTTGGGAATGTTGGCTGAGAATAATTTCTTAACTGAATGAAGTCATGAAAAGTTTTGTTAGATAGCAAGCAAATAAAAATGATCATTAAGCTTCATTTTCAGTTTGATTTTTATTTTCCCTTCTAACTGTTCTATCTCTATTTAAAATACATTACCAGCTGTTTGTAAGTAGGACTCTAGTTCAGAGGTCATATCTTATTTTACAATCGACCAAATCACTTAATACTGTCCTCTCATTATAGTTTATTCTCTCACCTCTTGTTCCACAAATTTGACCTTGGGTCTAATCCTATAAAGATATAAACTTGCAGCAAATTTCTATTTTAAATTTTGTTTGACAAATGCAATGTGGTACCAGAATCGGTCCTCCCCCAATCATTTAAGCTCTTAACATAAAATGCATGAAGAAATCATTAAAGAAAAGCTTGTCACATTTCAACTGTCCATACAACAGATGAAAAATAAGTGGAAGGATATCTGTCACCCTGCTAAGTGTCCTACTCTCATTGAGGAGAACTGGAGGTGGTGTAGGAATTGGGCTTAAGAACATTGTACTTTTTAACTGTCTTATTCTAGCATGAATTTAATTCTGTCCTTAACAAAAAAAGAAAAAAAGAAAAAATAAAGCATATCTTTGCTTTGTATTTAAAAATGGCAAAATGTTACAGACTATTAAATATAGAATATAAATAAAATGTACACATTGTATACCATGGAATCTTTCAATCATGTATGAATTTAAGCATATTATCTGGATCTGAAGGAATGAGAGTTTGCCAAAGAAATTAGAGTAAGCTAAATCAGGTAGAGAACTAAAATGGAATTTAAAGTACTATGTCTAGGCATGCCCTGGTGGCCAACTGGTTTAGTCCACTGTAGCACAGTCCACATACACACTAAGGTCCCTGGTTCAAGACTGGGGACCAGAGAAACAACCAAGATGAGCAACTAAATAAAATAAAGTGCTTCTTTCTCCCCTCTCTTCTTGCCTACTTACCTGCTTACCTTCATTCCTGCCTGCACCCTTCCTTTAAAAACAAACAACTTATTATGACTACATTTTCTATTCTACTTCAGTTAGGGTAGGAGAAACACACATGAAGGAATTCAATAGATCATATAGGGATACTTACTATTTCTCCCCTGATGGACTTGGCAGAAAAATCCAAAACAAATTTAACATTCACTTCGCCTAAATGAATAGTTTTCATGCTTCATATATGGAAGTAAATTGGCTTAAGAGAAGTGATGCCGGTAAAGGGAATAAAATCAGCAAATTTGGCAGATCAAACCATTTTTGTAGTCAGAAAAGCAATGAAGAACAATTTGCAAAAGTATTTTAGTGAAAAGATTGATTATTAACTGCTCTACAACCTTCAGTCACAGAAAAGATTTGTCTACAGACAGTGATCAAGAAGGATGACATGCCCTGGTGGCTCAGACGTTAAGCCTGTGGTTCTGGCATAGTCCACATACAGCCCAAGAACACAGATTGGCCATCCAGGATGGGGGTGGGAGGCTGAAACAACCAACATGAACAACTAAATTAATCAATAAAATGCTTTTTCCTCCTCTCTTCCTGCCTGCCTACTTGCCTTCACTTCTGGCTTCTTCCTTACTATATTTTAAAAAAAAGCAAACAATGCAGCAGACCAGAATTGCTGTCAACTATGCAAAACTCCTCACCCGAAACAGTCATAAAATTAGAGAATTTAGAGCTGAAAGGCACTGAGATCACCTGGCCTCATCTCCCCAAATTAGAGTTTAGAGAATAGTCAGGTTGAGAGAGGTGACAAATCCAAGGTTACAAACTAACTGGCAGCGCTAGGACTGAAACTCAGGATTTTCAACGGCCCATTCCTAAACCATTCCTATCACAGGACGTTGACTTTCTGCACACCATTCACAGTGTAAAGAAAATGAATAGTATTCCTAAAAATGCTGTCAGAAACATTCAGATTTCTGTTGGAGCAGACTTAATTACAACTTTGTAAAGCACACTGACAATGAGTTGGAGGAATTTTCATGAAAGGTCAAAAAAATAATAGAGGGAAACTATGTCTCTGGGTTTCTCTTGTCAACACACAGAAATGACTCCGCAGGGTTCTACTTATTCTAAAATACAGCCTCCTCCCACATACTCTTTCTCATAAAGGTTCAAGGAGTACCCTACTCCCAACTCATCCTTCTTAAAGAAATATTCCGATGTATTTGTCTCAAGAACAAAAAAGATTCCCTATTTTAGACTCCTATTGTATCAACAAGGAACCTTGGTTATTTATAATCTACTCTCAAACACCACAATGGGCACACATATTTGTCTTATTTATTTGCAAGTCCAGACAATTTGCACCTCTACCTCCTTAGAAAGGAATTTATTGAGCTAAGTCACAATAAACAACTTTCCTGAGGGTATAACAAAGGTTCCACTGTATAACCTCCGGGCCTGTCAAAGTGATTGTTGTTTTTTTAACAAGTTGATAGTCTAATATTAAATCATTCTAAATCATTTCTCTAATAAATTGTGCTCCCGTAACTGGTGTAAATATAGTCATTTTCTGGTATTATATCAAATTCTAAACTATTTAGTAACATATCCATTGATCTAACTGGGAGACAACATATCACAATCAGAATTCAAGGTCTGGATTAAGATTTAGATTTTACTACTTACTGATAGTGAGACTTTAGGGAAATTATTTAACCTCTATGTGCTTCAGTTTCCTCAAGAGTAAATGAGAATAACCACAAAATGACTTCCTAGTGTGGGTGTGGATTGAGAGAAGGAATTACCTGTGAAGAAAGCATTTCTAGCAAATGTCTGGTACAGAGTAAGAACCTGATGCTAAATATTATTAATGGCATATTACTATTCCACTAGAAGTATGTACTTTTACTTTAAGAAAGGAAATCTAGTCTGTGGTCTTTTATCTTCCTCTCAAATTTATTGTTTTTGCTCTGTAACTTTCAGTTCCTTGCTTTCCTGGGCTTATGTGGAGAAAAATATCATAAATTTGATATTCAATTGATCTAGGACTATTAAATTATTTAGAATAAATCAGAGGGGAAAGCATTTAGAGTCTCACAAATGGCAAAAGTGAGGAAAGCAAGCTGAACACTGAGGAGTGCTTACTCTGCGCCCAGCACTGTCCCACGATCACAGCTGAGGATGGACCTACGACTGGAGCGTTCTGGAGAAAGTTCTGATTCTGACAGCTGTCCTTCCAATCCATCTTTAAGAGGAGGCTGTATTCTCACTGTAACGATATCTGGCTTCGGATTAAAAACGCAAGGTGATATCTCCCTTGATATTCAACATCAGAAAGTACTCCCTAATCTTTGGCAGAAATAAAATCAATCCCCCATTAATTAACTCATATTTGTGGCAGAGGTGATCTCCTAAGTAAAGAGACAGCGGGCTAAAGCAGCCATACATTAACGGGACTCCGCTGAATCTGAGACGTTTGGCACTAGGCCATGAGCCATTATTTCTGACTTCTCTGTGCAAGTCCGGCAGTCATGGCGCTCCACGCTAATCTTTCATTCAGTCGGCAAACACTGAGCACCCACTCTGCAACAACGTGGGGGCATGAAGAACACAGCACTTCTCTACGGAGAGCCGAGATGCACTTTCACAGCGAATTAAAAAGCACGGGACATAGCAGGGGATTAGCTAATGCCAAGAGAATAGCACAGCCTCGTGGGCGGAGGAATCCGAAGACAGCCACTCTCCACGGGCACACGAATCACGTCACTGTGAGAGGACACCTCCCTTCTTTCCGTCTACTGCCCCGTTCTACAAATGACCTACAGCTGACCCTTGAACAACATGGGTCCACTTAGAAGTGGATTTTTTCTATCCGGATTCAGCATTCACAGATTCGACCAATAGCCAATGTCAGCTGGCAGAATCCCCAAACGTGGAGCTGCGTGTCTGAGGGCTGCCTCTGAGTCGTAATCCATTTCACATGGATTCTTGACCCACAGGAGGTTGAACCTCTGACCCCTGCACTGTTCAGGGACCAGCTGTATTTTCTAAAGGGTACTTGATAACTCTTTACAATTACTTAAATTAGCTTTATTGTGATCTAACTTAGATACAATAAAATTCACCATTTTTATGTGTACAAATCAATGTTTTACCAAATGTATATAGCCATCTCAGTAATGACACAGAATATGTTCACTGCCACAAAAAGTTCCCTTATACTCCTTTGCAGTCAATCCCCTCTCCCAAATCCCCCAAATAGATCTGCTGTCTATTATTGTAATTTTGCCTCCGGTTGAATTTCAGGTAAATAGAATCTTATACCGTTTGTACCATGAATAAATCGGCGATAAGCATCTGTTGTCTCTGCACACACACCCGTGAGAGGTGGGTGGGTATCATCCAACCTACTGAGGGTCTGATTAGAACAAAAGGTGCTCCCTTTTCTCCTGCCTCACTGTTTGAACTGGACATCTTGTCTTCTGCCCTGGAGCTGGAACTTTTACCTTGAGTCCCCTGGCTCTCGGACTTAAGACTCAAACTGAATTACATCACTGGTTTTCCTGGGCCCCCAGTTTTCAGACAGATCACGAGCCTTCTTATTCTCCATAATCTGGAGAACCCTAACTAGGTACAGCATATTTTTCCTTGTATTAATACCTCGAGTGAAAATTCTGGTCATGTGGGTGTAAATCTAAAGAAACTACTAAGCTGTTTTCTAAAGTGGCTTGTGCCATTTTATTTTCCTACCACCAATATATAAAAAGTCTAGCTGCATCTTATACTCACCAAAACGTGCCATCGCCGGTGTTTTTAGTTGTAGTCATTCACAAAAGCAGAGCTGGGTACATGGCGGTCTCTGATGAGTGTGCATGTTCCCTGCCCTGCCCCTCAGCCCCGGGTCTCAAACCCCGGCTTTCACAGCCTGTACGCAGTCGCCTGAGCCACGGGTAGTGACGGTGGCAGTGGTGGCGTATGCGCTTTTTGTGGTTTTCACTTGCGCTTCCCTAATGTCTAATGATGTAGAACATCTTTTTCACGTGCTTATTTGCCATCTTTGGTTCGTTCAACTCTTTTGCCTACTTAAAGATCAAGTTGTGTTATTATTGCACTGTAAGGGTTCTTTCTATAAGCTGAATACAGTGCTTTATCTGACACGTGTTTTACAGATATTTTCATACCCGGGCCCTTAGAAGCTTTTCTTTTCTTTTCTTTTTAAGGAAAGGTGCAGGCAGGAATGAAGGCAAGTAGGCAGGCAGGGAGAGAGAGGAGGAAGAAGTCCTTTATTTTTATTTAATTGTTCATGATGGTTGTTTTGCCTTGGCCTTGGCCCTGAGTCTTGAACCCAAGACCTTGGGACGTGTGTGAGGCTGCTCCCAGATGTACCAGGCTGCTAGGCCACCAGGGTGTGCCTGCCTTTAAATTTTCTCAATGGTTTTTGAAGGACAAATGTTTTACATTCTGACAGAGTCCAATGTGTCCATTTTTCATTCTGCTTTTCATGACAAGTTAACAGCAGACGAGCCATACACCACCATCCTACTCCCAGAGACTTAAGCAGTAAGAGACTGTATCAGAGTAATAAACACTGATTATTTTAAAAAGTGTTTATAAAAAGATTCCCAATAAGCTCATGGAAAAAGATTGCCAAGGAGTAGTCAGGTTTGTCTTTTTTTATGTCTAGATAGCTAAAAATCATGTCACCTCAACTATTTAAAGACACATATATGTGCCTTTTAAATAGTATATATCTATACATATACACATACACATATGGTAAGAATAGATTTTCATTCCTTATTTAGACAAAATGAACTATTAAGATGCTTAGAATGTATCAATTTCATTACCTCTGAAAGATCAGTTAATTACAAAGTCTATCACTGAATGTAGTTAGATACTATAAAAAAACAGAGCCAACAAACCTGGCATGTGGGAGAGGATTACTGTATCACTAGAGAAAGCTTCAAACAACCACGGTTATTACAAAGTACACATCTTACAAATGAAAGCCTGTCAATAACAAAAATTATCCAGAACATCTCCAGTGAGTTCAAGTTTATTCCCAAGTCACCTTTACCTTCTCACTCCATATTCTTTCTAGGCAAGCTCAGTTAGGTTCACAGATCCATTTATCACCCAGAAGCCAATGACTCACAAATTTACCTCCAACTAAGACATCTCTCTATTAAGCTCCAAATTCCTGCATATTACTACCTACTTAATTGTTCCACTTCGATGCCTCACAAGCATCTTGAGCTCAACAAATAAAAAACTGAATTCATCTCCCTTTTCAAATCAGGACCTCTCCAGTGTCCTCAATATCACCATTATTCATCCAGCCATTCTTTACTCCTTCTAATCCTTAAAATGCTCCACCACCCCGCCACCACACCCCCTCACTCTAGGGCATCTCTCTAAACATAAAAATCTGTCTTTCCTTTCTCTATCTCCCTTCAGCAATCCAATCCAACTTAATACCAACTCTCATCACCCAATTCTTGTCTAGTTCAACACTTTCTTCCTCATACTACAGAGTTAATGTGCAAACCTGACATGCTCTGGTGGAGTAGCAGTTTGGCCAACTGCCTTCAGCCGAAATGCAATCCACATACATCCCAAGGACCTGAGTTCGCATTCCAGGCTGGGGAGAACAAGCAAGATGTACGACTAAATGAAAAATAAAACAAAGTGCTTCTTCCTCCTCTCTCCTCCTGCCTGCCTGCACCTGTCCTTTAAAAAAGAAAGCGCAAACCTGATCTTGGTCACACTGCTTCGACCCTAAATGTCTTTCCATCATGCTCACAAGTCTCACCATGGCCTATCACACTTTGTAGTCATGGACTAATGATGCCTGTTTCTGCAGCCCTGTATCATCTCACTATCTTCTTCTTGCTCTATATATCAGTCCCACTGGTTTTCTTTACTGAATTCTTTCAAGATCTTTCAACATGTGATGGCTTGTGTCTGCAGCATCATTTCCTGCTCATTTTCTTGCTAACTCCTGCATTTCCTTAAGAATTCTAGGAAAGACTTCTCTAGTGCTTTCTTCATGTTACAGGCTCCCATTAAACTACATTTGGCCTTTCAGAGCATTTGTGATAATCCTATTGTTTCATGACTATTTGTCTCTTTTACCTGCTAGACTCTAAGTTCAGTGTGTGGTCTGCGTTTGTCTTACTAATATATACCTAATGTCTAGTACAGTGCCGGACACGTAACATGCTCTCATAAGTAAATCAATTTTCTACCATAATGTATTTGACTTGCTCTGTCTCTTTATTTCACTTAACATAATGCCCTCCAGGTTCATTAATGACATCACAAATGTCAAGATCTCCTTTTTTATGGCTGAGCAATATTACATTGTACATATATACAGCACATTTTCTTTAGTCATTTATCTACTGGTGGACATTTAGGCTGCTTCCATATCTCGGCTATTGTAAATTCTGTAATTAGTATGGGGGTGCAGATATTTTTCAAAATACTGACTTTATATATACCCAGAAGCAGGGTTACTGGAGCACATGGCCGTTCCATTCTTACTATTTTGAGGAAACTCCATATGGTCTTCCACAGTGGTTGTTCCAATTTACAATCCCAATACAGTGTACAAGGGTTCCCTTTTCTCTACATCCTCACCAACATTTGTTATTTGTCTTTTTGATAACAGCTAACCTAACAGATGTGAGGTGATATTTTGCATGGTTTTGACTAATATTTCTCCCTGATGATCAGGAAAGATACTGCTAAGATGTTCTATTACCCAAAGTGATCTACAGATTTAGATTCAATATAACCCATTTCAAAATTACAATGGCATTTCTGTCTCTCTCTCACACACACACAAATTCCTAAAATTAATATAAAATCACAAAATACTCCAAACAGTCAAAAGTAATTGAAAATGAACAACAAAGTTGGAGATATCTCAGTTCCTAATTTCAAACTGCATTTCAAAGATAAAGTAACTGGCATAAAAACAGACATAGATGAATGGAACAGAATCTTGAACCCAGAAATAAAGTCATGGATATAGTCAACTAATCTTTGACAAGGGAGCCAAGAACACACAATGGGGAAAGGGTAGTCTCTTCAATAAATGATGTAAGAAGAAAACTGGATATGCAGACACAAAAGAATGAAATTGGATCCCTATCTTACATCACTCACAAAAATGAATTCAAAATGGATTAAGGGCACATTCTGGTGGCCTAGCAGATAAAACCACTGGATGTAATCCACATACATCCCAAGAACCCCGGTTGGAGACACAGGATCAAGGGGAACAACCAAGAGGAACAACTAAATAACATTAATGTTTCTTCCTTCTCTCTTCCTTCTTGCCTATCACCTTCCTTCAAAAAAAAAAAAAGATTAAGGATTTAACATAAAACTTGAACTTATAAAAATCCCAAGAAGAAAATATAAGGAAAAAACTTCTTAACACTGATCTTAGCCACAATATGATACCAAAAGTAGAAGCACCAAAAGAAAAAATAAACAAATGCGACTGTATAAACTGAAAGCATCTCCACAGCAAAGGAAACAACCAACAAAATGAAAGGGCACCCTATGGAGTGAGAGGAAATACCTGCAAATCATTTATCTGATGAAGGGTAAATATTTGAAATAATTAAGAAATTCATATAATTCAACAGCAAAAATTAAAAATATCCAACTAAAGTATGGGCAAAGGACCTGAGTGAATATTCTTCCAAAGACAACATGTGTGGCCAGCCAAATGCTGGCTGAAACGTGTCTTCGGGAATCTGCTGGTTCCTGGGAGATTGACAGTAAAGACAGAGAAACCCTCAACATTCTTTGTCTAATGTGAAAGAAGAGGATGTGGCAACAGAGCCTTGAAGGAAAGAAAAGACTAGAATTAACAATAAATGTCTGAAATTGGGCCTCACTGGCAGATGCTAATGCAGATATGTTCCAGAAAATGGGTTCCATTTGTAAAACTAGCAGCTTTAGAAATGGGACTAGACATGCCTGCTCTTCAAGAGGGAAGAAAAAGCTGTGAGAATTAAGAAAGGACATTTCAGAAAGACATTAGAAGTGTTTAGAGACCAAGCAAATATAAAGAGAAGCAAAGTTTGTGAGGTTTTGGATAAGGGCTAAGAGCAGAATATTTATCTGTGATGAAAATACTATATTTCATGGAATTTAACCTGCAAGGATGAACTGGCAAGAGAGGTGCAGTACCTAGTCAACAAGAATGCTGTCTTTCTTTCACCTCACATGTGGTTTGGCAAAACTTGGAGTTACCAAGGTTAGAAATGATACTGGAATTTCTCCAGCCATCTCTCACAAATGATAAATGATTCCCCTTTCTTCTTTTTTTTCCTCCCTGTGCACATATTTTAAAACTTAAATCTAAATACGTAGTGGATAAATTTGCTACAAAAATTCCAAACACATGTACCCAACATGCCAGTTTAAGAAAAAATACTACTTTTTCAATACCCTGAGTGCTATTATTTTCATCTAAAATCTCCTTGATTTTGTGCTTATTAATTTCCCTACTGTATTGTTTATTTTCTCTAAATAATAAGTTGTTTAGTTTGTATTTAGTTGTTTGGTTTCTAAACTTTAAACAAATGGAATTTTATCATCTGTATTTTTATACGACTTGCTTTCCTTGTGCAACATGACTGAGACCCATTTGTATTGTGTGTATCTATAATTCATTTATTTTTTAACATTTTTATTGTAATTATTCTACACATTAAAATAATTTCCTATGTATAGGTTTCTCCATTTCTTAGATATATTTCAACACACCCTGCCCTCCACCACACCATCAAGTATTCTTCCCCATTGTCCAGTGGGCTCCACCACCATGTGCCCCTGCCTATCCCATTCCCTTTTGGTCACCTCAGCTCTGTTGTAGGTGTTTCAGGGTTGGTTATGTTTCGACTGTTCCTTTGCTCTGTCTATTCATATTCCATCTATGACTGAGGTCATCAGGTCATCTGGTATCTATCTTTCTTCTTTTGACTATAATTCATTTATTTTTCACTGGCATATTCTAAAGTTTATTCTATTCTGGACATTTGAATTATATCCAGTAAGCTTCTGCTGTTGCCATTGTTTCCACAATTACAAGTGGGTTTGACTGGGGTGGGATGGGTTGGGTTTTTCTTCTTGGTTGTTTCCCCCGGCCTGGGTCTTGAATCGGGACGCTTGTGATGCATCTGCACCGCATTACCGTGAACTAGACCACTAGGCCACCAGGACGCACTGCCATATTTTATATGGTTTTCTATTGAAGAGACTCTCCAGTATTTTCCTGTATTAGGTCATTTCCTATCTTTTGCTATTTCAAAAAAAACCCCGCAACAATGGACAGCCTTATATATTTGCTACAAAATTAATTTCACACATGAAACTTATCTGTAGAATAAATTATTAGAAATAAAATGTTTACATTAGTTTTTGTGCTAAAAAAGTTTTACAGATATTGCCAAATTATCCTCCGTGGAAGTTATATCAATCTTCCGTTAACCAGCAAATAATTTCTATTTAATCGCATTCTCACTGATACAATATTTATAAACTTTTTGGTCTCTAACAATACATGTGGAAAAGAATATCTATAATTTTAATTTGCATTTCTCTTACTAGAGAGGCTAAACACCTTTAAGAACCCTTGTAATCACCTGTTCATATCCTTTGCCCCCCACCCCCTAACTTTTTTTTGACTTGTCAGTATTTTCTTGTTGAAAAGAGTTCTTTAAATATTAAAGAAACTAGTCATTTATCTGTGATTTGGGATATAGATATTTTATCCTAGATATTCCGAGAACTCCTGCTCTAGAAACAGGTCAAATAAACCTCAAGAGGTCAAGGAAATATAAGACGGCATTAGAAATCAATGGAAAGACTACATTAACTTAGTAAACTATTCTTGATTTTGGTCGACAATTTAGAAAATAATTAAGTTAGTATCCTACTCAATACTATGTACCAAAATAAGCCAGCAGACAAATACACAAAGCAAAACCATAAAATAAAAAGGAAGGAAAACAGTCAGTTGACCATGCGGTCTTCAGAACAGAGAAGACACTTCTATCTATACATACATATGTAAAGTCAGACTCTATAAAAAAGACCATGTTGTAATATAAAGGTAAACAATAACATCTGTGTAATACACATGAAGGGGTAATATTCTTTATGTATAATGAGCCCTTTCAAATCAACATGAAAACAAATACTAAAATTAAAAAATAAGACAAAAGATGTCAAAAGGCAATTCATATAAGGTGACATAGAGATCATCAAAAGTACCTTTTTTTTTTTTTTTTAAGTTCAGTCTTTCTAGCAATCAAAGAAATTCAGGTCAAAACATTTCTATTTTTTGGCAATTAACTTCTATTTTATAAATACACAAAAGATAAAACCAGGTTTAGGAGTGCAATAATACATTCTCCAGTAGAAGAAATTTCTATATGCATTTCTTAGGCAGTTTGGTAACACATATTACTTTTTTAAAATATCTAGATCCTCCAATCTAATATGCATAGGAATTTATACATGATGAAGGTACATGAGAGCATAAGGAAATAATTGGCAATAGCACTGGGGAAAAAAATAAAGCTTATTAATTTATGAACAAAAATAAGCTCAAGATGTCTTATAAAGCTAAATGTAAAAGTGAGAACTATAAACTTGAAGTAGGAGTGTTGTTTCAAAGTAAGGCACAAAATCATACCCATAAATACACACATAAGATGAAACACAGGTATGCTCTGGTGGCTCAGGTGTTAAGTCTGTGGCTTCAGATGGTCAACATAAAACCCCAGAGCTGGGGGGTTTGGGGGACTTAACCAAACTGAACAACTAAATAATAAATGCTTCCTCCCCGTCTCCCTTCCTGCCTGCCTGCCTACTTGCCTTCATTCCTGCCTGCTTCCTTCCTCCTAAAAAAAAGAACTCTTAAGTAGGCAATAATATGAAAAGATGTTAAATGCCTAATAAAGAAATGCAAATTAAAACAAAATTCTGGCTGACTGTGTGGTCATCAAGTTGGCACACACTAATATTGATACTGTCCAATACCAGAAAAAGTGTGGAGAAATGAACACTACTTTGCATGTTTGGGGGTGGTGGGAAGGAAACAGCACAGCCTTTGGGAGAGGAATCTGGAGCAATCACAATATAACACAACATAATGACAAGAGCAATAGCAGCACCATCAGTTAATGCATCCAGAGAGCTGATATGATCCTGGTACCATCCTGAGCTTTGGATCTCCTTGCTCACTGCATGTCTTTACTCTGAATTGGGAACTATTTTTTTTGTCCATTTACAGATGAAGAAACAGACACATGGAGACTGAGTAATATCCTACGCAAAGATGCTAAATCTAGGCAATTAGGCTCTAGACTGTTATGCTTTACTACTGCACCGGGTGCAACAATCACACCACTCACATCTCCCTGGAAGACACTTCGTGGTTTAGCTCCAAAGGACGCAATCAGCTTCCTGCTAGTTGATAATGCCTTTAAAATTTGCCTCATCTTCCAAGATTAAGCCAATTTCTTCCCAGGTAGCCCTGGGTCAATAACAGAGCAGAAGAGGGTACTGGGGCCTGGTCTTTTCTGCTCAACTCAGTGGTACTCCTCTAATAGACAATCTTTACTCCAGAATGCCCCACTGAGCTGGCTGAGACTGACAGATTTCTTGCATGATCTGACCACCTTCCCTGTCCTTTTGCTTTTGTCTCCTTGTCTTTCATACAAACCAGTCCTCAAATACTTCATGCAGTTCTAACTCCAAGTTAGCACCAGTTTCCTGGACGATCCAACTGACACAATTGTCTAACAAAGTTTACACTGTATATTCCCTCTGCACAGCAGTTTTATTTATATACATAATCCAGAGACAATCTTACAGATATGGATAAAGTACAAAAGTGTCCATGGCAGTGTAATTTTTAATAGTGAAGAAATTAAGTACTCATCAACGGAGAAGTGGCTGATTAAATTATGGCACATATACACACAGAATATTAAAAAGAATGAGATAGTTACTTGCATATTGACGTAGGAAGTCTCTAAGATATCATGAGAACGATATTTATGGGATCTATTTACAGGCATAAATACATATTACTCTAAGTACATATACATGTAAATGCATAGGAAACAGAGCGGTTACTTCTGAAAAGGAAAGGTGTGGGAGTGGGAAAGACAGAGATGGGTAAGAATGTCCTTTATTTTTACTTTCCATTTTAAAAGTTAGGATGCATTCATATATAGTTGAGTCTCGTTATCTGCGTTTTCCATACCTGCACACATGCCCACTCACAAAAATGTTTGTAACCCCCAAATCAGTAGTTGTGACACTTTCATGGTCATTAGTGGACATAACAGGTGTTTAAAGTGGTAAAAATTTTGAATAACTCGACATACATTTTCCCACTGAAGTTAAATCAGGTGATGTTATGCTTTGTTCAGCTCTCACACAGAAAACAAGTGTCCTTTCTATGGTATCTTTATGCAATTTCTTTTGCATTTTTGTGTTTTCTGTTGGTGATTGTGTTGGATAAATTGGCCCCCTAAGTATAGTGGCTCAAAGTGCTACCTAATGTTCCTAAGAGCAAGAAGGCTGTAAGCACTCACTTTCAGAGGAAATACAGGTGTTAGGTAAGTTCTGTTCAGGCACAATCTGTTCAAATGTTATTAGTACTATATTATTATATGTTGTTATTCATATATAACATACTTTACATTATTTATTAATATGTTAATTTAATGTTAATGAACCAGCTACAGTAAATAAGATGTCTTTACACAGAACACACATAAAACTAGGTTATGTATTGACTGACTGATGAAACGTGACCACTGGCTCACAGAAACCCAGTCCCATATTTCCCCTTGAGGCAATGACCCAGTTTTTTACTAATACAGTATTCACACTGACTTTATATATTCTAATCAAACAAATCAAAACGAGTTACTACTGACACCCACGTTCATTCAGAAAGACCTAAGATTTGACGTAGATCAATATGACAGCTACTAGCCACAAGCAGTTACTGAGAACTTACACATAAAAATGTTTTTAACACAAAGTAAAGCCCTTACAACATCTTTTCTTTAAGTAAAGGTACAGGCAGGAATGAAAGCGAGCAGAGGCAGACTGGCAGGCAGGAAGACAGAAGAAGCACTATGCAGCCCTCTCCTTCTAGCCCAGGTCTTGACCTGGGGACGTTGGGATGCATGTGGACTGCACCCAGGGTATACTAGACCACCAGGCCACCAAGTTACATCAGTCCTTTTAAATTTACTCACCCTTTTAGTATAAGGAAAAAATTTTATTTTAATGTTTTAGGGATAACTTTGTTTTAATAAGAGCGCATATGTGTGTGTATATATAATAAACCTGTATGTATAGGCTCCCCATTTCTCCAGTTGATGCCCATACACCCTGCCCACTACCATGTTAACAAGAGTTCTTCACAACTGTCCATTGGACAATACCACCATGTGTTCTTCCACCCGCCCCGCCCCTGTTCCCTATTGTCAACCAAGGGTTGGCTTTGTTTAGTCTGTTTCTTTGCGTTGTCTCTTCACCCCACCTATGAGCAAGATCATCTGGTATTTTTTTTAAATAGTAGCATTTCTTTTGTTCTCAATGCTATATTCATTTTAGGATATTGAAATTGCCTCTCCATGTATATTTCACACCACGCCCACTACCAGAGTTCCACTGAATATAGGAAAATTTTTAAAGAAATGCAAAGAGCAAACAAATTTTCAGGATTTGATTAATAATGATTTTTACCTTTTTCCAAAGATTTTACTATCCACTGAGGCTCAGAGTCAATATTAGAGAACTTCATACTACATTTTCTTTATAAGGAGGAAATCTAGCTCAAATATTGCTTTCCTAGGTAACCCCTGGGGCAGCCACATGATGGCTGGAATAAAAGAATTGTTCAGCAAATATTCATTGATTAAGCACAGGAAGATGAAGGGTGTGAACAGTTTGAGAAGAGAAACGTATCTATGGGAGCACATTATATATTTAAGAGCATGAGGTGTGATTAAGTCAGATATGCAAATATACTGTTTTGGTTAGATGACGTGTTCTCATGAAAAACACGCATTTCTCTGTGCCATACTAGCAACCTAAAGGCCTAAGAGTTAGAAAGATCTTAGGAACAGATGAAAAACTTTCCTTTTAAACAAGCTCCCAATGATGCATTTCTCAAATTATGGTCTATAGAAATTACTCATGAATCAACAGTACCGCCATTATTTGACTGCATGAATAAAGAGCACATGGGTGGGCTACCCCCACAGAAGGCAGAATGGTGGGTACGGGGCGGACTAAGAGAGTCTGACTCCCAGCTCTGCGGCTTCTTTGCTCTGTGAACCTGGGCACTTTTAGGCGAGGCTCAGCTTTTCACTTGTAAACAGATAGTTTCTATCTATCCTACAGAGTTGCTGACAGTATTAAGATACAGGCACAGTGCCTTGCTTCTTCTTCCCACTTAGCTTCAACTGATTTCTACTTATCCAAATCTGGAGAAAACAAAGCAGGTTGGCTTCCTTTGCCCTCACCTAGGCCCGGTATTTACTTGATGGTAACTTCTGATGCCCAGATGACTATAAATGCCCTTCACAGGGCTGGTCCAAGAAATACAAATCTGTAAAACGATGGTGAGCATTTTTTGTGATCAAAAAACTAAAAACTTGAAGAGTATGAAGAGAATAAATGCCAGTATGTTCTAGTAAATCATAAGAACTATCTTTTGAGTTGAAACTCAGGTAAATTTTAGATACTTTGGTGCATCCTGGTGGCTCAGGTGTTAAGCCTGCATTTGAGGCACAGTCCACGAACCGTCCAAGGACCTGGGGGCAGAGGTGGGGTGGAGGGGCAACTAACCCTCTCTCCTTCCTGACTGCTGCCTGCCTCTGCCTTCATTCCTGCCTGCTTTCATCGTAAAAAAAAATAGTGAAATGTCATACTCTGAATAATATATTTATACACACACACATATCACATACCATATATACATATAGAGATTATTCCATGAAGTAGCACAGGCTGAAAGCATTAAAAAAAAAAAAAAAAAAAAAGAATAAGTAAATCTCAGATGACTGGGGCCAAGGTGAACTCTCAAGGGAAGAAACATATTTTCAGGACTATTCCTTGCTAGGAAAAACGTCAGGTGACTGCTGACTGGGTGCCCCAGGCAGGCTATGCAACAGAAGCCTGACTCTGCTCAGCAGCTTGCTACTCCTGCTGTATCCTCCACAGCAGCTGTTTCAGACCTTTCCATGTTCCTCAGATGCTCTGCCTGCCCCGGGTAGACCACCTTTCTTTCTACTTACAAGGGCAAAAAAAGTCAAGGTCATACAAATGAGGCAACCTCGTTAGTCCCTATACCTGAAAAACCTTTCTGAAGTTCAGTTCATTTCAAAATTTTTGTACAGTCTCATCTGTTTGGACTCCTCCTGCCCAGGCTTAACCCTTAAACTTCATTACAAAAAAAAGTTGAATACCCTTTTTTATCTCTTTCCTTTTGACTTCAATTACTCCCGGGTCCAGTGTTAGTCAGAAGAAGAACTTAGTTTTTAACTTACACCAATTTCCTGGGTGTATGTGTAGGAAGAGGGTGGTTGTTAAAAAAAAAAAAAAGATATCTGGTCTGGTCCCCTGATCTGTTTAATCAGATTACACATGGAGCTGGCAACGTACATTTTAACCAAAACCTTTGATATTCTTGTGCACATGAAGTTTTGACAATGGTCTTAGACTATGATCCTTTTCTCCAAAATATACTAAGTTTTCATAGACAAAACAAAACACACAATATTCCTTTTACATAACTGCATCTGACATGCCCTTGCAGCGCAGGTGGCTGAGACAGCAGGGGTATGGACCAGGCAAAGCTCAAGGATCCAGATAAAGTCCAGATAAAGCAAAAATAAATGAATAAAAATGTTTCCCACTTCTCTCTCCCCTCCCCTTTCTCTTGTAAAAAAAAAAAAAAAACTACCATAAAAAAGCAAATAAATAGAGAAATGACTATCTCAGATGATCACACTGCCTCTCTTCTCTACCAGTTCCAAGGAGGAAATCTCATTATCCACTCATCCTTCACACCTTTTGTAATGATACTCATTTCATTATTCTATGCAACTTGTTCTTTCTAAAATCATTCTTATACTTTCAATCTTTAAATCCAAAGATCTTCTCTTGTCCTCATTTTTTTCAGCTCTTCTGCTGCATGTAACTTTGGCAGCCATCTCCGGCCTGGAGATATCTCTGGCCTAGCTGTCTTTGCTATCTTAAAACCTCACTCCTGTTCTTCTCTGAGCTCTGGGGCTGCCTCTTCTGTTTCATTGTTTTTTCCCCCTTAAATGTTACAAATCCCAAGCCTTTTATTCTTAGCAGAATTTTAGCCTCATCCTCCAACTGCTTGAGTGTCTGATACTTTAAGCATCTCCCCCACTTTCGTTAGTTCACTGTTTACTGCCCACCAATCTATCCTATGTACTATTGTAAGTACCCGACATAAAGGTTCTAAAGGAGGATGAAGGGAGATGATTTCAGTAACAGCACTGTCACTGCTTCAATCATCCAGTTTGAAAATCTTGGAATCACTCTTGCTTGCCTCATTTTATCTCCTCCAATATGTTAAAAGTCACTCTTTCTTTGAACATTTTATTTGTGTCTTCCTTCCCTTTTCACAGCTATCATCTTGTCCAGATCTTCATATCCTAATGTTTGAAATGCCTAAGAATTTCTTAGTCTCTCCCCTTCCAGTTTCTCATATTCCATTTATCCAAAATACAGTTACTGAATGCCTTGCAGGTGCTAGGCACTGTGCGGGGTGCTGGGACACGGCACAGACAGACTCATGGAGCAAGTGTTTAAGTGGAGGCAGTCGGGTGGGGGAATAAAAAAATTAGTAAGGAAGGTAACTGCAGGCAGTCAGAAACACTCTGAGGAAAACGATGAGAGGATGAGGCATTAGAGAGGCAAAGGGAGAATTATCTTAGATTTTTAGGGTGGTTAGAGTAGGCTTCTCTAACGAGATGATATCTAGCTGAGACCACAAATCCCCTTACTCTACTAATAAGTTAGTATTTCAAAATACTGCTTACATGTTATCCCTCTGCTCGCAAACTTTAAAAAGACTCAATTTTTAGAAGACAAAAGCCAAAATTTCCACTTAACTTTCCAATCTAATTTTCTAAAAATCTACAGATTCTGCTTAACTCACATCAACTCAGTGGTGTCAAACTTACTAGGTATTCTTTCCTTCAAAAGATAGCCAATTTAATGCTCCCAATAAGTACTTCACTCTCCTTCTTACAAGTAAAAAGGAAAGAAACTTGCCTAAGATCATTGAGCTAGTAAGCGACAGAACTGGGCCATCAGTAAGGAAAGAGGCTGCTGTTTATGAACATTTATTAGGTGTCAAACTATGTGTTAAGGGACTTAAACTTGTCTCATTCAATCCTCATCACTGAAATGGGAATTATACGATTAGGAAATGTGATTAGCCATGATTATTATTGTTGAAGCTTAGAGAAGGCTAAGTAATCCGCCTAAATCACTACGTGGTCGAGACAGGATGAAAACAGAGACCTGAGTGACTTTAGAGCTGATTAGACCACGACCGTTCATGGCTCTTGCTTCTATGTCTTCTGGGACAAACCCCAACCCTGAATCAACACAATGGTCTCCTTTTTCCACATCTCCACCCAGCTGCTGGACTCTGCTGGAAAGATGCAGAACTACAGAAGTGCCAGCATTAACCAATGCACGCCCGATATGCAGGTCCGACTAGGCTGCTCCTCAGGACCTAGAGCCCTTTTGTTTTTCCCACCAGCTTTCTCTCACATTCTCCAGAGCAGTTCTCTCAATCTCTCCCACTCCTCAAACTTCTTATCACCTCCCTTTCAGAACACATCACTAAGCTTCTCCCAGCAAGTCACCGACCACAACCTCTGTGGACCTGTATACTTTCCAACGTCATCTGACTCCCTTGTTGAGAACAAGAACGACCACTTGCTTCTTCTGGAAGTCATTGTCTTCCCAACGTTTCTCTTGGTTTTCTCTAGGTTTTTTTTTTTTTTTTCTTCAGTCTTTTAAACTGGTTGGTGATCTTCAGGATTCTGTCCCAGGTTCTGTTCTTCTATTCCCTCACTCCTCACACTGTCCCTGAGAAATACTGCCCTTACCCAGAGTTTCTAAAATCTACCGTCATTGTTGACAACTCTTTTGTAACTTGGGTCCCAGTCTGATTGATGAGTTTCAGATGCATACATTTACCTGTCCCGTAAGCATAGTCTCTGGTTTGACAGTCTCCTCACATTCAAATATTTATATTGGCATTAATAGGTAAATGGTCTCCAAATGTTCTTACAATCAATTTCAAATTCTTAACATAGCTTACAAAGGTTCTTCAGAAAATGGTTTTGCAGCTTCTTTAAAAATGAAACATACAACTGCTATACCACCCAGCATTTGCACTCCTGGGCATCTGTCCCAGAGAAAGCTTAGGTTCAAATAAAATCCTCGACAGGAATGTTTATCACCGCTTTATTTGTAATAACGCCCAAATGGAATCAGACCAGATATACTTCAGCAGGTGAGTCATGAAATCATCTCTGGTACGTTTATAACAGAGTATTATTTAACAATAAAAAAGGAATGAACTTACTGACACACAACTGATATCTAATCCTGACTGCTGAGGAAGATACACAAAACTACAAACAGGTGATAAAACTGTGGAGAGTAAATCAGAAATGAGTACAAACTGAAGAAAGGAAATCCAAATAATATTTGAGGAATGCATTAATGTCAATATCCTGGCTGTGATATACTATGTTTTTTTTTTTAAATGTTACCATCAAGCTTAAGAATAGAAAACTTCCTCAATTTGATAAACAGTATACAAAAAACTAACATACTTAATAGAAAAGACTAAATACTTCTCCCTTAAGGTCAGAAATAAAATAAGGATGCCTGTTTTCACCTTTTCTGTTCAACATTGTTTCTAGCCAAGGAAATTAAGCAAGAAAAATTAATCCATCAAGACACCATTAAAGTGAATGTTACTCTTATAGAGTATAAAATTAATATATAAAAATTGGTTGCGCTTCCATATACTTGTAACGAGCAATCTGAAAATTAAGATAATGTAGTTACACTAACAGCAAGAAGAATAAAACATCCAGAAATAAATTTAACAAAATAAGTGGGAATTTCTGGTTTCTAGTCTGGCATGCTAGAGCTTAGTAGATGTCATTTTTTACCCACAGAATAAGAAAAATGCTGAATAAACTGCTTATCAACAACTTTTCTTAGGTCCATCTGAGAATTGAGGTCACAAGGCAAGCTACTGCCTCTAAAATTAGAGAAACAAGCAAGTATAATCAGAGAACCACAAGTTACCAGAGTCGAAATCTCAAAACCGCCATGGGAACCAGTAATAGGGTAGGAAAACCTAAGTTGTAACTTAAAAATCTTGGCGGTTCAGGCTGGTCAAGTTTAAAAGTTAAAAAACAAAAACAAACCAGGAGTTCCAGTTTTGAGGGTCTCCCACTTCTGTGAGTTTTAGTTCTAGAAGCAGGTCCAGGTCCTCACGTGGGGAATTTTTCCTTGTGCTTCTAGCAGGGAGAAGGGGAAACAGCTGTTCTGAAGTAAGCTCAGAACATTCTTTTCTTAAACTACTGCGCCAGAGCCTAAGCATGGAATAGCCCTGGAGAAAGAACAGCTAACTCCACCCCTTTAGTCTCAGATGCTGAGGATTCCCTCTTCCCTGCCTCTTTCTTCTCCAATGCAACCCGCAGAGAGCAGCCTGGGAAAACAGGCGGCGCATAACTCCCACTCTTGTAAATGTGGACTTCCTTCCAAAGGTGATTAGGGTCAATGTCATAAGTGACAGTCATGCTGATACGATGTGCCTTTGATATAAAAATGGCACTTGGCCTTCAGTCCTCCTTCCAAAGCACAGAATTCTAATGTGATCATGAGCATATTCCCAAATTGAGGGACATTCTACAAAAACCTGAATTAGGAAGCAGAGACAACACGTAGATTGGGAGTTACTTGGGGCTGTGATAGCTGGAGGGGAGTGTGGCAACTAAAGGTAGAGGTGTTTTGGGTTGGTTTTTTTTTTGGGGGGGGGCTGGGGGTGACAAAAATGGTCTAAAATGACCTGTGATGGTTGGCGACTCTGTGAATATACTAAAAACCCACTGAACTGTACTCTTTAAAGGGATGAACTATGGCACGGAAATATCTCAATAAAACTGTTTAAAAGGTGGGGGGAGATGAAAAAAATACGTTCATGATCCCGGTCCCCATCCAGTTATCTGATGCCACCACTCTTCAAAGGGCTGTTATCAGGCACACTGAGCCTCTACACAAAATGTCAAAAAAACATCTTTGAAGCTTTAAATGTGCTTTTCCTTCTACCAAGATCATTCTTACAACCCTCCCTTTTTGTCCATTTCCTATTTGTTCTTCAGATCTCAGCTTAAATGTCACTCCTCCATGTTTCCATTTCTAACCTTCCGAGCCTGAGGAGGAAGGCCCACCAGAGCACTCTCTCTCTCACAGCAAAATGCACCATTTTAGCACTCGCTGAATTCCAGCTCACTATTTAACTGCCTGTGGCTCTAACTAAAACGGAGTCTTGCTGTGTCCTGTAGTAGAGTAGCCAGAAAAGAAATTCTTTTTTAAATAACGGGATAAACTGTGAGTCAGAATCACTTTTGTGATCACTTGTCAGCTCAAAACAGTATTTATGACTTTTTAGTCCCAAGTTACTGGAAATATTTCATTGTAAAGAGAAAAGCACTGATGGATCATTTGTGTAGCAACATCCATGAGTTTGGACACTCTAAATAAGTTTTCAAATGGGAAAGTAATGACTTGCCTTACTCACTTGAGCTCTGTGCAGACATACATGTTAAACTATTTGAAAAAACAGTGTTGGGTACTTGGTGGTCCAGTAGTTTAAACCGGGTGCAGACCACACATATCCCAAGGTCCCTGGTTCAAGATCTGGGACTGGGGAAATAGTCAATGATGAATTGAATACAACAAAATCAAGTGCTTCTCTTCCTCTCTCCTCCTACCTTCCTGCCTATTCACGTTCAACCCTGCCTGCAAATTTCCTTAAAGAGAAAAAAATGGAGTTTTGATTTTCAAGTACTCTGTATTTGAATCTTTTCTTGCAGTGATATATGGCAGGTTCTGGATTCTGGGTAAAAGTTATGTACAGGCAAGTCTGCAAAATAAAAGATCCAAGAGAGTACTAAGGCTCAGTGCATTCTTTCAAATTGGAATCAGGGTGAAGGCAGAATAGACAGTATAGATCCATCTAGAGTCTAAACTGACATGGTGATGCCCTTTGTATAGATTTTTTCCAACTCAAGAATGAACTTCATAAGCAATTTTTTAATGAAACTTTTAGAATCTGGTGGTTGGGGTAATGAACTATAGCTTGATGGCGGGAGGAATCTAACAAAATAGTCTTTTCAGACTATCATTTTGTGTGAAGTTGTTGAGCAATCTACACATTTAGAAATTTCTCCAAGTGGTCCAAACGACTCTTTAAAAGCCTTTTAAGAACGCAACATTTTCTGTCCAAGAGATTTAAATGTCTAAAGTTCCAAGGGTATTGATTGTCAAACTGCATTTTGGTGACAATGAAAGGAGAGGTAAAGCTTTAAAGCAGAAATGAAGAAAAGGAAAGAGAATTTTCTCAAACCATATAATGATAACGTGCATGATGTTAAAGTACTTTAGATTATTTTCCTGAGGCAGATGATAAGGCCAGAAGATTATAAATGTCAACTCAATTAAGAAAGAACAACAGGCAACCCATTACGAATCATATGTGTATCTAACAGCCCAGAGAAAAAGTACTTTTGAACTTCCAAGAAATTAAAAATGCCAGGAATATATATTAAACAATCTTCCTTTTATGACTGGAAAAACATGAACATTGCAAAACTGTAAAGGAAACGTTCATTCATTTGCATTCATTCATTTACATGGTAGTGAGGGAATGCTAAATAGAGTATAAAAGTAAAAAAAATCACCCTTGGCAAAGTAAAGTTTTAGAAAGAGAAAAATTAAAGGAACTATGATTGAATGGGCGATATAAAACAATTCCTAAAAGGTAAATTAAACAATTGCTTCAGATATAATTTTAAAACACCCTTCAGATAGTTATACAGCATTAATGATGTACTTCTGATGTTCAGATCCCTTCTCTTTAAATTCCAAGGTCCAGCAGGCTATCCATGGTATTGCTGAAATATAATCCAGCAAATACTGTAGCTCCTACTACTTAATGCAGCTGAAAAATCACAGTGAAAGAAAATCACATTTGTTTGTATAAGAGTACATAAGTTTATGCGTGTGTTTGATGTAATAAATATATAGTAAACACTTGAAGAAGGAAAAGAAACTTCAATAGTTTAATGATGATGATAATTTTTCTCGACAGCCAAATACGTTCTATTTTCTGGATAAAAGATGGCTCTTAAAATGAATGACTAGGAAAAGAACTGAAACCAATAATTTAAAACTATAGAAATCGAAGAACCTGAAGAGTTACAGATCTTAAAAATTAAAAACTGCATCCAGATGTTCTTCCAATAGGTTAGTTAACCGTCCGGAATAAAACTCTTGGAGACTGATCTCTGTTGGGTCAGTTGGGCTAGAATCTCCAAAAGAATACAGACTCTTTTTTTACACTGAGGCAGAGGAATGAAGGCAAAGGCAGGAAGCACAGTAGAAAGTCAGCCTCTTGCCATGTACCGAGTAGAGTAGGTATTTTGGCAGCTTTCTCGCTCACTTCCCAAACAGAACTCAAGTGTTTTGAACCAGGAAAATATAGTTTTGTCCTACTTCAAAACCTGGACATTAAAATAAAGGGAACTCATAATAAATTTTCTTTCTCCATCACTCAGAAATCTGGAGGAGGTGAAAAGGATAAATACTATTAACCACAACTGTATTCTGGGAGCTAACTTACTGCCAGTCATGGTATGAAGTGTTTTACATATGCCCGCTTAATTCTCCAAACAATCCAATGAGGGAACAGAATAACCAGCTAAATGAATGGGAGAAAAAGTGGATTCAGTACATGAACCGTGTGTAAGTTGACAGCTCTGCTCACATTTTTATTACTTAGCAATATTGGTGTAGAACAATTTTTCTTGAATGTTTGTCCAGAGTTAAAACCTTCGAAACAGCAACAAAGAGATCTCATGAACACTAACTTCCGCAGATGACTGGTACATCCCCACAAACAGCTATTTTGGACAGGAAAGATGAAAATAATTTTCTCCAGGTGTTTAGAAACTCAGTTAATTTAATAAAAGACTGATAATTTTACATTCTCAATTCTGATGAAAGAAATTTTTCCAATCAATCCAACCGTAGCACCTTTTAAAATCACGTCGGATCCTGGGCACAGATCTTCAGGACAATTTCTCTGGTATGTCCTATCAATTACGTCTTCGAGTCACACACTTTAATGATAGTTCAGGAGTGGTTAAACAAAACAGAATTTCAATTTGATCCTGGTAATTCAAGAAGAGGTTTTTCAAATGCTGTAATTTTTTAAATGTCTGGAGATTTACTACACAAAGTACTTTATAAAAGATCCAAGTAAATTTTTGTACAATTCCTCCCATCATCTTTATTCAGCAAAATCTTAAACAGCAGTTTGCATACTCAAGTTATTTACATATTTTCTCCCTTAATCATCCCCTTTTCAGAGGACATACAGTTCATTTAACCACTTATTACGTCTTTGTTTTACTGCTATTTTTATTTGCCTTCTTTAATGAATGAATCATTTCAAAACCACAGCTTATAAAGTAATTCTTGTTTCTATCTCTCATGTGAAAAATGCAGGTCCAAGAACTACATTCTTTCTAACTCTCCCCTGGCATGTCTCACTACCAAGTCCCCATAATATGTCTTAATCACAGATGGAGGCACATCTCTGAGAAGGCAGCGCTCAGACAATTTCTAGCTTTAGTTATAACACAGACTATGTCTGCGAATCATCATGCCTTAGACTCCAGCTTTAATTCAGGAAACTAGTTACTAATGAAGCAGGAGGAATGAGAAACAAGAGAAAAATCTGGTCATCTTAGAGTTTGCAGAGTGGGAAGAATAAAATATCCTTTAGTTTAGGAAGGCAAATTTCAAAAAAGTAGGCATGATCATCTGCAATGAAATTCTTGAAGAAAAGGCAATTCAAGAGAATAAAGAGGCTCTTGAAAATGTGGTTCTGACTATTACAGATGATGCCAATAAAAGGTATGAAAGAACCAAGATGGCAGGACACGTACTCATCTGAATGGCACACTATTAAAAACAACAAATCAGCAATGGGGTATATCGGAAACAGAATGTGCGTTTTTGAATATGGCCCCGCCACCTAATTAAGTGATGCCAGGCAAATCATTCTGGGTTTGCATCTTCATTAGCAAAATGTTAAGGGGATATGTACTCCAGGGCCACGGACTGCATCCATAGTCCACTGAGCAAATGTTAGCTACAGTAAGAAGGCCGACAGAATGCTAATGGACAATCCCCAAATACATGTTACCTTTGATGTGTGGAGTAAGACTCGCGTTTAAGCATCTGAATATGCTGCTGGGTACTCTTTCTCTTAGTGCACTAAGGCGGAGGCGAACAATCCAGGTACGTATCGGGCACAGCGCAGTATGTAAAATGATCCCAGCTAGTAGGGAGGTTTCTAACAAGATGATCTATTACTGTTTTGTTTTGTTTTTTAATCAGATTGCTTTGGGTGACTATATGACAATAAATCATCAACTGCAGCATTAGAGTCTATGAATCCCATGTAAGAAGAGATTAACCCACTTTGTTGCTTAACTACCATCGTAGGTGCCTGTACTATGGGAGGTAATACAGATGTATTAACTTTAAATTCTCAGAGCCACCTTCCAAGGTAAGAGGCATTATTCCCATTTACAGACGAGGAAGCTAAAGCTCAGAGGCCATGTAACACGCCCAGAGCCATACAGCTGACACATGGCAGGGCCAGAATTTCAACTGACTTTTGACTGCAATCCTCATACTCTTTTACTATAACTTTCTTAACAGAAATAGTTTACTAAGAATTTAAAATATTATATATGCCCAATTTTACTTTTTCCAGAGATGGGATTCATGAGGCTGAAGAGGGAATGCAAAAATTATTTTTTAGTTGGAGAAAGTAAAGAATAAACATTTTAGTAATTTTTCAAGCTCAAACAAAACATCTACAGCAAAGCTGGAATTATAAGCCATACTTCCATATAAGATTTTTTTAAGTTAAAAACACTTAATCTGCACCACTTTATACCCTAGCTGGCATAGGAAACACTGTTTTTCTTCTTATTCCATTCATCCATCCATGGGGACCCCTCAACAAATAGTAAGCACAGCAGCCAGGACTGATGGACTCTTCCATGGGCTTGAATGAGGAGCACTGGATGCAATCTTTTCCGTATCATCTTGCTCTCCTACAGAAGAACTCATATACCTCGCACAAGGTCCACTTCCCACCATAACATACCACATATACCACATGCTCATCCACATATCACAGAGACCTTTTTGGTCTCTACTGAGTTACCTCTGTCTCAGGAAATCTAAACATACATTTGCTGTAAATTCTCTTTTCTTCCTATGATAAGGCAATCTGAAAGTCAAAAGTGACTCCAAATATTACTGACAAACCTAAGAAGAATCTCAATGAAGTGCCTACATCACACAGAAGGAATATCATAAACTATAAAGTCAAATTAACAAATTAAAGGATAGAGAAACAAGCTACCTTTCATTCCTCTTTATATTTTCAAATGTTATTAGGAGAGCAGCTGCACTGTTTTCCTTTGCTGCTTTGTTACAGAAGTAACAAAGATTTCAGTTACAGCTTGATTTTATGGGCTATTCTAAGGAACTAGCTCCTCTATGGTTCCAGAGAATCAACCAAGCAAACTTCTTTCATTTTACAGTCTTTTTTCAAAGTTGGGAATGGCTATGTGGTAGCTAGATTTCACTTTCCAAAATAAAACCAAAGTAATTAAAACTGAATTCAGTGGATATACAGGTACTTAATAATATAACATGTAACAATCTAAGTTACCATATTTGTGAAAATGGTTTGACTTGGAATGCCAAATTTTCTCTCTTCTGAGCTCTACTCCCTTTTCTGAATATTCTACTCTCACTTTAAAGATAACATGTCTAAATCAAACTCACCCATTTACCTGTAAATCAGTCCACTCTCCAAAATTCCCAATTTCTATTCCCTATTTCAGGTTCAACATCCTAATGGCCATGATAACACACCTCTCCGGCCATGTACAAGTTTGGACTGAGCGCAACCTAAGGTGCAGAGAGCAACAACCACATCCCCTGTTCTTATGGAATTTAAAAATCTACACCAGGCATGTGCTGGTGGCCTAGTGGATACAGCCACAGGACGCGGTCCACATATATCCCAAGGACCCAGGTTCAAGACCCAGGGCCAGGGGGAACAACCAGGATGAAGAACTAAATACATGTTTCTCTTCTCTCTTCCTGCCTGCCTACTTGCCCTCATTCTGCCTGCCTGCACCGTTCCTTAAAAAAAAAAGGAAAGAAAAAAGAACCACACCAGAAAATAGGGCAAATGACACACAAATAATCATGACACAGAAATGCTAGCAAGAAAAATGTGCAAGATGTTACCAAGGGGATTGAAATCCCCTATGTAGGGGATTAAAAAAGGTCTTTATGAAGGTACCAGTTGAAATATGCTTGAAAGATGTATAGACACTGATAAGACAGAAGCCAGGAAGAACAAGAAGGTATTTTCAGGCTGAGAACAAACATAAGCAAAGAGTTAGAAATGAGGATAGAGACTGTATTTAGGAAAGAGCCAATAATAAAAAGGGATTAGAATGTAGATCCAAACAGGGGGGAAAAAACCAGTAAGATCAAAGGATGGAAAAGGTAGCTAGAGTCACCCTGTGAAGCTCCTCGAGAGCCTTTGTTTTCCAGAAGAATGAAGTGTCACTGAAAAGGTTAAATGGCTCAAACTGTGTCTCTCGCACTTCTCAGCTGTAGGACCCTGGACACGTTCCGGAAGTACTCTGCTCCTTCTGCTGGGCTGATCACAACACATACCCTCTGCAGAGAGGTTATGAGTGTCAAATCAGTTAAGCCAGGTAAAGCGCCTGACGTGTCTGCCACAAAGTCAATGTTACGTGAGTGCTTGCTATTTATTCCTTAGCGAGAGCAACGCTGCGGCATCATGTAGCACTGACCTGGACTGAAATACCCCCGCCTTCCATCTGCACTTACTTATGCCGGCCCACCTTCCAGCACAAGCGCTGCTGAGCTCTGCCTACTTACTGAAATATTGTTGACTGCATCCTCTGTTAAGCTAAAACTGGACTTCCTCCCAGGTCATTTGGGTAGAAAATAATTTTAACCCGCATTTGACAGTTATTTCATGTGAATATAATTTTTATCTTCCCCAAAACAGGTTCTTCAAGGGTAAACTACTTTTTCATGTGCTTAAATGCAATTCTTCAGAATACTTAATACTGTTCCCTATAGACCTGGCACATTTCAGAAGCATTTGTTGCAAGACTGTCTATGCAGTAAAGTCACAGGGAAAATCTATGCGGAGGTTTTAGACAAGTCATAATAAATGAAAGAGTTATTTTATCAAAACAAATGGTACTTTACCAATGAAATGGCTTTAGAGATCCTTGCCTTTGAAGTTAGTGGTCTGGTTGGCAACACTAAGCCCAACACAGTTTGTCTGGTTTTCAAAAGAACTTCTATTATCATAGCTGAATGGAGACCCGACAGTCTTCCAGGTGAGTAACTTACTGTGAAGACCCTGTAAATAGGAGGCTTAGTGAAATTTTGTTCTCCCATTTGCTTACTTGACCCAAACAACTGCATTTTTCTTTACTCCTCTTTAATCTCAAGCAATAGCAATGCATGATCCCTGGTTGAACAAATCTATATTAAAAGTCAACAGCTGCCTTTTTGCTCAATACACACAAGTGCCAAAATGCCAAATGTGACCTTTTATTTATAGCGAAGCTAGTCTAAAAAGACACACCAAAAAGTGCAACCTTTACTCCTAATTAAAAACACAGAGCAGTGATTCAAAAGAATGTCAGTTTGCTTCAAAGTTGAATTGGAATCATATAGTGAAACTACTACATGTAAGCAAACTGTATGTGCTGGGCGGCATAACTCAGAGACATGTAAATATCGCAGACAGCAACACCCAAGTCCATACGTTTCTTTTTTGTGTTTTTTGTCAGCTCTAAAGCAATAAACCCCAAAGCAACATCACCCCTTATTTGCTCATAGCATCTTATAAGGATTCTCCCCCTCCTGTTATTTATACCTAAAGAGAGAATGCAGAGTAAAGTTTCCAGAGACTTATTATGAAAGTGATTTTGATCCAGAAGCTTATGTTTAGATACTGTGATATTCAAAGATGCTTAGGTTCCTTCAGGGCTTTTATCTAACCTCCCTAGTATTTCAACAATAATTTCCATTGTTACTATAATTAGATCAAGTTTTATAAGTATTAAGCTTTTTATCAGCTAGCTGCTAGTTAGGCAAAGAATTCTAGAAAGTACTTGAAAATAATATATAATTGCAGAACTTGAAATTTCTGACAACCAAAAAGATATGAATGTTGTGTTTACATAGATCAGCATAAACAGGCAAAGCTGTAAATATGAAATTCATACCTATATATTATCACTGCTGTCACCATACAACATGATCTCCTGGCTTATTTAGAGCATATAGAACAAAGTCACTAGGTAAATAATGATCCATTCAAGTTGCATGATTAAGCTCTTATTTATAATTCAACAATAGCAATTTCAGAAGCAGCAATATTTCATTGCATGTCCAAGTTTCCCCTATGTCTAAGATTATGCAACACGGCCTGCTGCTTAAGGACGCACTGAAATGGGACACAAGGAAACAAAACAAAAACTCTCAGTTGCATTACAAGAGCTAATGACAACTAGGAGAAATTTCGTTCCACAAAACTAAAATTTCATTTGTACTATTTGCCAGGTTTCTCTGAAGAAACAACTGTCTCATGTAATTCAAACTTTCAGCCTTTGAGGTAAGACTAAGAGACTTGATACTTTAACTGTAAAACTTTGCAGACCACTTGCTCTTACATATATCCTTTAAAAATAATTTCTGAACTAAACAGGTTCTTCAAGGATAAACTACTTTTTTCATGTGCTTACATGCAATTGCTCAGACTATCTAATATAGTTCCTTATAGAGCATGCACATTTCAATGTCTGCAGTAACTGGGAAAATAATGTGCACAATTCAATGAGATTGTTACTTGTTACCAACAAACTCGGGGTCTAAACCTGCATGCATAACACTTGCAAGTGCTGAAAGAGGTATTAATCAAGTTTGAGTGAAATAATTTTTATTAATAAAACCCCTCAACTATAACTTGCTCAATGGCCAAAGAGTGAAACTGGGATGTGACTGTTGGTGTGACCCCAAAACCTTATGGCCTTTCTACTGTGTTAGGTTGCCATTCACTTAAAAAATTCTTTGCTTTTTCCAGAAACATATCGACTTGATACAATTCTTGATTTTGGTACTTACAAGTAAATGATTAAGTTAGTATCACCAGTACAACTGGTCGCACTCTTGCTTCCCAAACTGGACCCCCATCCAGGTTTCAGATGCATTCAAATACAGATATATTACGTTGCTTTAAAGCTCTTGTAAGAACAAGACAAAATAAATAAAATAGGTAATACAAAAAGGAAACATTAAAACATTCCAATGTTTTGAGCTTTATACAATAATAACTAACATTTGAGCATTTCCACTTCCTTACTTGCCATATTTTATTTCCTTACAAGCATCCTTTGAGATAAATATATCATCCCCATTTTAGAGCTGAAAAATCAAATTACATGCCCCATATCAGAGCTCATAAACAGGGATTCTGAGAATGAAATTCATGTCTGGCTCCAAATCCCACAGGGCTATTTAACTAGACTGCAACTCCAATACAAGCTCAGTATCTATCAGGAAAAGTAACCCCTTTCAACAACCTTGTTTTAAGTCACTCTAAACTGAAGAGCAGAGGGCTGATGTATATGATGATTATGCCAGTTCTGAAAGGGCTCTGGAGGCAAAGAATTCAAGTCTGCTCAGCCTCGTGAATGCAATGGCAGTCATTACGCTGTAATTTCTTTTCTGAACTTCCTTCCTTTAGTGACTTCTACTTACTCATGGCTTCTGTCCATGTTCTTGGCCCCAAATCACTCCTCCAAAACGTTTAGGTCTACTGGCTAAAACTTTTCCATTCGGAAAAAGTTACATCTCTGGTGATAATGGTTAAAAAAGATGACTTCTGGAACTAAGATTGTAAAGAAAATAAATGCTTTGTTCAGGAAATCTAATCTTATTTTGGAAAATCTGGTTTACACTGTGAAATTCACAGTATAAGTGATTTTAAACTTCAAGTATGTCCTGTGAACACTATAAAATGACTGGTCTTTGATTTTTTTTATTTGAAGTTCTTATTACCTGATGTCAAAATAAATAATACTCATGTCACTTTTTAACAAAATAAAAATAAATCTTTTTATCACTTTACCATTACAGGGAAATGTTATTTTTTGAAGTAAAAGAAATGTAATAGCCTAAATATCCATCAACTGTGAACAGATAAAATGCAGTGTATCCATAAATATCCCATTATTCGGCAATATTATTCAGCAACAGAAATACATAAAATACTGAAAACTGCTGCAATATGGATAAACTTTGAAAACATTATGCTAAGTGAATGAAGTCAATCATAAAGGACCAGATGCGATATGCTTCCATTTAAATGAAATATCCAGAATGGACAAATCTACTGAGACAGAAAGTAGACTGGTGCTATTAGGACGGGGAGGTTGTGGGGGAAACAGTTAAAGGACACAGGATTTCTTTCTGAGGTTCTGAAAATATTCTAAAATTGACTGTGGAGATGGTGGCATAACTATGAATATATTAAAAACCATTGACCTGCATACTTTAAATGAGTGAGTTTTATGTTTATGTAAATTATATCTCAATAAAACTGTCAAAAAAAAAAGAAATTGATGGGGAAAAGACTCAAAAAGTCATTGAAGAAATTGTGTCAATGCTTTTTTAAGTTAAAGCAGAACCATCAGAAAGGGAAGCCCAGGTGAGGACGCAGGAAGAAGATGGTGTCTGCAAACAAAGAGAGGTCTCAGGAGAAACCAAGCCTGGACACCTTGATCTTGGACTTCGTTTCCTAAACTAGGGAAACCAGATGGCCCAAAGGTTGACAAACGGGATCAAAGTCTTCAGGGAAGTGCAGTTTTTCAACAGCTAAGATATGGAAACAACCAAGTGTCTAGCAATGGATGAGTGGGTTTTATAACACAAGGGTGGCCCTGGGAGGACATTCTGCCATGTGAAATTGGCCAAAACCAGGAAGAAAAATAATGCATGATTTCACACGCGGAATCTAAAAAACTCAAACTCAAAAAAAGCAGAGAATAGAATGGTGATTGCTGGGATTGGAAGAAGCGGGGGAGATGTTGGTCAAAGGTACAAAGCTGCAATTATGCAAGAATAAGTTCTGGAAATTTAACGTACAACATGATGACTGCAGTTAACAATACTGCATCATAGGCTTTCAATCTGCTGAGTTACCACACACGGAAAACCATAACCATGTGAAGTGATGGCTATGTTTATTTGTTTGATTGATGAACATCTCATAATGCATACACGTTGAAGCATCAAAACTGTATGCTATATACATGTGTGTATATGTGTGTGTGTATAGACAATGCTGCAAAAATCAAGGAGAACATCTCAAGATCTTCGCCCTCAAAAGTAGCCAAATTCTGTCCTCTGCCAAGTTACTCCAAAGTGATTAACAAAACAAAATTCTTGATGGCTTTTTTTGTTTGTATAACAATGTTAGAGTTCCTCATGCCAAAGTACATCTGTGATCACTAAAGTTGTCATTCTTCGGGAGGAAGGGCTTAAATTTAATATTTTTCTAGCATTTAAAAATTAGGCAGCTTGTAATTTTAATGTTCTAAACTAAGGATCCCTAATTTGCAGACCAGGATCTACGCACTCTTTCATGATGGATGTCAACCACCAGTCAGTCCCCTGGGGTTCGCCCAGAGTTCCTGTGGAAAGGGTATTAGGTAGCAGCATGAGAAACAAAGCCTCCCATGCCCCCAGTCCTTCAATTCTCAAGCACCGAGCAGTCTTCATACTGGAGGAAGAAGAAAACTTCCTCACAAAAAGTCAGCCTTCTCCTTGGTTTCAGACAAGGCTTTCTCCCTATTTCTGATGTTCCTGTGGTGGGGAGGGGTTCTATGTCCCCTGACTCAATCCTTCCCAGGTCAGGAGGAATGATTTCATGTGAATGACAGTTTAGGAGGAAACTCTGGGCACATGGGGTCTAACTTTTTGCCCTTGGAAGCAAGTTGGCCATAAGAAGCACTCATCTCTGTTCTTTCAAACTGAAAGTCTTACAAGGCAGATCCTCCTGTCCTGCCTGGAATTGGATATGTCTTTTCAGTTTTCAGATCCAGCAAGATGAAGTTGCTTGTTCACATAAATAAGCCACATTCTCTAGTATCTGCTTTATAAGTAAAATTCTAGATCTTAATTATTTCTTTTTCCCCTCAATTAGTTCAGAATACAAGGAAAGAATCAGTTATTGATACCTCTTAAAACACTCTAAGAGTCAATCTATACAATTTTTAAAAGAACGAAATTATTTTCAGAAATAAATACATCAACAGTGGCATACAACATTGTATTGTAACTAATTCTAGTGAGAGAAATTTTCATTAGACATAAGGGAGAAATTCCTTCATGTACTAGAAGAGACTTTTGGTGTGCCCTGATTGACTAGCAGTTAGGTCAGCTGCCTCCAGAGGATCACAGTCCATACACATTCCACGGATCTGGGTTCAAGGGGCTAAGCAACCAATGCGGACAACTAAATAAAAAATAAAATAAAATGTTTCTTCCTCCTCTCTTTTCCTGCCTGCCTGCTTACTCACATTCATTACTGTCTGCATCTTTTCTTTAAAAAAACAAACAAACAAACAACTTTTGGGCACTATTTGGCACTTTATAATAAAAACACTAAGCAAATCCATCTAGGATGATTTAGGATGGTATAATCCCAAATGGTCACTAAAATTCTTGCTGTAAGGGTATGATGCCTCAAGACAGTAATCTCTGGATCACATGTATTTATCAGAAGCAGCTTTTAGACAGAAAGGACTGGACTGCCGGCAGTCCAAGGACCCAGGTTTGCATCCGGGGGTGGGGGAGAGCAAACAAGACGAACTAAAAATAAATTTAAAAATATATTTTTTAAAAGAATTGAACTATTAGTAGCACGTTTAATGTAGTATATAAAGATATTGATTTAGAGTAATGCACACCTTAAAGCGATTGGTTATAATGCAATACTATGTCAATCAATTTTTTTAATTAATCACCATACTGAAAAAATACAGTGCTTTAACATAAAAAGCAGCTTTGCTTAGTTGCTGATCTTATTAAAATAACTCAGTAAAATTAAAAAAATTTTTCACAAAAAGTTTCTCTCTTAGGTATAAAAAAATTGTGAGAGTGAGGTAAGCTACTTATATAAAACAGGACATTTTAAGACTGAAACCCAAATCATCTTCTTTCCCTCTTCTTTAATCTGGTAAACATTTCAGTCACTGAAGGATTTTAACCTCACGGAAGTAAATAAAAGATGTGTATAAAAAAGATGCTGGTACTATTTTAATGAAGAGTTTTCTTAAATGGAGTCTTCATAGCACTGAAGCTCAAATCTCATGTACAAAGTACTGAAATGTGGGAAAACTGTGGAAACAATAATTTTACATTGGCCAAATAGAAAAGTCTAAGTAATCAAATCAAGTAATGGATGTCAAAGTGCTTCATAAACTCCAAAGCATTAAAGACAAGGAAAGAAATTGCTATTGATGTCGAGTTCCAGTAACCAGCAGGAATTTGACCTCAGCATAGAAGAATTATGTAATTTTGCCATTAAATTCATCTGCCATTTAATATTTTTATTGCATTAATATAAATTGCTAAGGGTCCTTACTAAAGTGATTTCCATGTTCTTTCCCCATACATACAGTATCTACGTTTCATTTTATGGTTATTTTTTTCCCTTAATCCATAAGCTATTAGAACAAGTTCAGAAAATGCTACCCACACATAGGTGAAAATTAAAGGAATGTATTTTCTGTGTTGGATCAATATAAAACGAAACACAGGACTGAAATCTCTGCCAGTGTGAGGCATGGTCCATAATCAGTCAGAATTTGGGAAGTTATTCTATTTTTGTTTGTTTTTGGTGGTTTCATTACTTCCATGAGAGTTCAAGCAGAAGCTGAAGAGGAGACTAGGATATGGAGATAAAAGACTGGGGAGGAGGATCAATATGAGAGTGATGGAGAAAGTCCAAAACCAAGAGGGAAGGCAAATCTATTTAACTTGGGTTAAGCCTGGCCATAGTATTTTATACGTTTCTTATTTCTAGGAACATTTAATAAAGGGAATGTGTCCCTTCTCACACTAACAGGTTCTGAGCTTTCATTTCAAAATTGGGAGTCTGACACCTGTTATTAACTAGAATACGACAACAATACCTTGCTTTTATTGAGCATTTACTATATGCTCAGGAACTGTTCTAAATGTTTTCCATGGATTAACTAGATTAATCATCACAGTAACACAATGAGATGGGTACTATTATTATTTCTATTTTACAGAAGGGAACTGTAAATGGAGAGGCTAAGTACCTTGTTCAAGCTGAAGCTGAAGAGGAGACTAGGATATGGAGATAAAAGACTGGGGAGGAGGATCAATATGAGAGTGATGGAGAAAGTCCAAAACCAAGAGGGAAGGCAAATCTATTTAACTTGGGTTAAGCCTGGTCATAGTATTCTGCTTGAATACTATGAGCTAGTGAGTGATAGAGTTTGGATATGAATCCTGAAACTTTCCTTCAGAAGTTCGCTGCAGTGGTTTTCACATCACATTCTGTAGACCTTTCAACTCCAGTTCTACTTCTAAAATACAGTTGTCCATTTAAAACATTGCAATAAAAACATCATAATAACCTTTATACATTGTATATAACACACCAAAGGGAATCAACATATGAACTTTTTGCTTTTGAAGATCTTAAAACTAGTTCTGTCACCTGTGGGATCTTATTTGACCTTTCTGTCAATGTTTCATTGGTTTAGAAGATGTAATTCTGCCTTGATTTTTTTTTTTTTTTTCCAAACTCAAGACTACATTTGTCTGCTCAAGTAAAAGTATAAATGTGTTTACAAGTTCAATCAAATACCTGGCAAACTTATCACAGGGCGAGAGCACAGACAATGAACAAAGAAACATTACTGCATTCATTTTAGGTTTGAGGAGGCTTTTGTCTGTTATATTTAAGGTAAGAAATATGGGTTAGATATGATTTTTAACTGTCCTACTATTCTTAATATCTCCAATTACGCTTCTTTCTAACTACAGACTATTCCACCAAAGGGTATCCTGAGATGGTAAGGGAACCTTAGGGGAAAAAAATCACCTCCTCCAACCCACTTCAGCCACACATCCCCAGTGTCTCACTCTGGATGTTGGGCCCATACTGCCCCCTCCCCTTCTACTTCACTGTGTTAATCACTCCCAGTCAGACCTTCAGTCCTGTTGAGTCCACTATTCCACTGACTAATCCATCAGCTCTTCCCTTCACTCACTTTTACTCTTGATCCAGCTGAGATTCCATAAGCCATCGTTACAATGACATTTTGGTTAGTACCCTAAATACCGCTGCTTCTCTGTCACTTCATTGCTAGTATCAGGCAAACCCCAAGCCTGAAGAAGCCTCCTATTGGCATCCACCACACTCTGGTGGAGAAGGTCAACAAGGCAGATGGGTTTTCACACTCTATGCTCATGACTATTCCTTGAAAAAAAAAAAAACCAAAAAACTTTTCTGTTAGAATAGTGAAATCTTTTTGTCATTAAGTCTTAAAGTCTCATAAGAGGAGTCACTACACATATAATTTGGATAGACAATAGGCCATGAACTGGACATTACACAGTAAATGTACAAACTAGCAGTAGCTCAGGCCTCAGCAACATTTTCAGAAACAAGGCTCATAATTCCAAACTACTGTTACTTTCTAGGCTTTACGAATGAAAATAAATTGAGATGTAACTGACAGATAACATCATATACACTTAAGCTGTTGATCTGATACATTTATATACTGCAATGTAATTACTGGAGCACAGCATAGTGACAGCTAGCACTGCGATCACATCACATAATTATCATATATGCTTTACAACGAAGAGCTCTGCTGAAACGGCATGAAGGCAGAAAAGAAGCAGGATTTTTTAGAGTGTTATTTTAATAACCAGTAAATCTGACAGCATGATTTTGTGTTACTAGGTCTAGATGAGGGAGCGACAGGGAGGGAGGAGGAAGCAACAAATGTCCCAGCTACAGCTTTTTTTTTTTAAGAGCTAAAAATACTGCAGGATAAATACAGAACCCTAAGTAATACTTAAGAAGTTTGACAGCACAGTGATACATTTTTATAACCAAGTATTCCCGAGGGAGCCTGACATTCCCAACCCCCAATAGCCCCTTCACTTGCAATGAAGGAGCAATTGGAAAGCCAGTGCCTTCCTTAATTCCGACCAGCTCTCCTGACAGCTGTTACATTAATTAAAGGTTTGGTCTCACAGGTCTGGGTGAGCGTGTGTGTGTGTATGGGGGGGCGGGCGCTGGGAAGAGAGGGGCGGAGGTTGGCCTAAGCTGAGACAAATCTTACAAGGGCATTCACCTGGGATACCCTTCAGAAAGCTGCCTCCCTCTTTCCTGAGGGCACCTCCAGTCTGCTGCCTATATCCAGCAGACACGGCTGCTGGGCTGTCTGCAACTCTAATGTGTTTTTTAATTTTGTAACTACTATTACGATCTCTAAAGCGTTTTGTGATGCTCCGGAATGAAAGATGCTCCATAAAAATGAAGTTTATTATTAGTATTATTATAGCTCCCGGGTCTAAAATAAAGCAAAATGATAACCACATAGACTTCAAAGGGAAAATAGGAAGCCACAAACATCTCCAACACTGCCGAGCGCGCGGGGGTGGGCTAGGGGGGACCCTGATCCTCAACACCAACCAGGAGCCCTGCTCGTCCTTCCACCTCTCACCGGGCCTCGGCTTCCTGGGCTGGCGGACCGGAGTCCGGGGTCCGAGCGGACTCCCCTGGGCCTGCGCTCGCCCGTCAGCGCCCGGGCTCTCGCACGGCCCCCGCCTCTCCGCCGGCTTTCTAATTCCCTCGCCAGCGCCCGGTCCTCCCGTCTCCACCTTGACTTTAGTAGTATTTTTTAAAATTCAGGACGAAGCTCCTTCCTCCGCGGTTCCTCGGGTCCCCCAGTTCCCCGGTCCGGAAGCTGCCGGACCAGCCCAGGTCTCCTCGCCCCTCCGCCACTTTTCACTCCGTCTGGGGGTCCCGCGCACGCCCCGCGCGTCCTCCTCTGCCCCGTCTCCCCGCCGCCGTCCGGGCAGCCCGGGTCGCCTCTCCGCCCCCCTGCTCCGCCGGCCGGCCCCCGCCTCGCCGCGCCCCCGCTCCGCGCCCTCAGCGCCCCGCGGCCCCGCTCACCCGCGGACTCCCCGGTGTTGATCCAGTCGGGGTTGGCGATGCTGGCGATGGCGAAGATATCGGCGGCCAGAAAGAGACATCCTGAGATGATGGTCAGTTTATCCATCTCCCCGCCCCGCTCCCCCCACCCCCCGAGCCCCGGGCAGGCCGCGGCCTCACGCCTCCCGCCCCATGGGCCGCCGCCGGGGCCCGGAGTCCCCGCGCCGCCGCCTCGCGCCCCTCGGCCCCCGCGCGCCGCTCGCGCTCTCCGCGCGCCCGGGACCAGCAGCCGCGGCGCGGCCCGCACAGCCGGAACCGCCACCCGCCCCGGAAGCGCTCGGCGCGCCCGCCCCTCACCCGGAAGCGGAGGCGGCCCGGCGCCGCTGGGGTCTCCGGTCTCGGGCCGCGGCGTCCTCGCGCTCGGCCGCCCGCCTCGCCGGCCCGCCCCGGGGCCCCGGCGTCCGCCCCGCGCGCCCTTGCGTGCGGCTCTGACCCCGCGCTGCTCGCGGTCCGGCCGCCCGCCGCGCATTCGTGCCGACAACCGCCGTTTACGTGGTGTCGCGGTGAATGCGTGTGTGGCGCCAGTACCCCTCAGCCCTTCGTTTTTCGAAGGGGAGTCGGGAAGCGGGGCCAGGGAGCCCCGCCAGTGGCCGGTGTCGCCGCGCGCGCACGGGCCTGCCTGCGGGCCTGGGGCTGCCGGTGCCGGGGTGCCCGGGCGCCGGAGCTCGGGCCCGAGGCAGGTTTCCGCGCGTGACGCCTGCATTCTGCTGGGAAGAGACGGAAACATGTTCAAAACGTCCCTTTAAAGACATTTCCGATGTTGATCTTTGACTTAAATGCGGGTGGGGGTGGGGTGTAAGTTAGGGTGGTTGAGGAGGCAGCGGTCTCGTGAAGACCTGACCTGTGAAGATCTGTGAAGACTATGCAAAGGGCGTCAGCGGAGCGGGCGGGAACAGACTGGCCCGTGAAGGAGCCGCGAAATGGCCACTGTGGCGGGAGAGTGATCCGAAAAGGCCGAGGGGCAGCAGCGGCTGAATGTCGGGTTTGGGGAGCAGTGATACAGTATTTGGAGTTTGTTCCCAATGCCGTGCGAAAGCATGACAGGTTTGCAGTTGGAGAATGACAGGATCTGAGTTCAGCTGTAAAGAGAGAAAAAGAGGCCTGCCCTGGTGGAGACGTGGTTTGGTCAACTGCCTCTGGCCTGGCGCAGTCCACGTACATCCCGTGGACCCGGGTTTCTGTCCTGCGCTGGGGAGAACAACCAATGTGAACAACGAAATAAAAATACACTCTTTTTCCTCCTCTCTTTCTGCTGCCTGGCTGCCTACTCACCTTCATTCCTTAAAAAAGAAAAAAAAAAAAAAAAAAGGTACAAATTCCTCTTACCCAGGCAGGAGCTCCCAATCCTCCAGCCTCTGCCCCTTCACAAACAGCTCTGATTTATGATGAAAGCATAAAAACAATCAGTCTGGAGTACAAGAGTTGAAAACTTTTTTTAAAACCAGATTAATGACTACACATCACTACAAATAATAGTCACCTATCCTATCCCTTCTTACCAACCCGGATAGGGGGTGGCAGGGGCCAAAGACTATTTACAGATTAACCATGAATCTTTTTTTTACCCTCTCATTCTTGCCTTCCAATATAACTGATGCCTCAGAGTCCCAAGTCTCTCGGGGATCTATGGGACAGGCAGTCCCCTTCTCAAAACCACAGTGTAAGTTTAGTGGAGGCAAAACCTGGGGTTCAGGGACAATTGTGCAACTTAGTAAAAACGAATGTGTTCTAGTCCAATCCCTGCTGCTGACTTGAACTTGGGGAAGTCAGGTCACCTGTCTGGGCCTCTTTTCCCATCGGACCTAACAGACTCCCAGCATCAGGCACCCTGTTTCAGTACTAGACACAGCCCATCCTCTCAGCGATCCCTAAGCAAAGCAGCTGGGGCTCTTCTACTCAGAAAGCGAATGAGCCACCAGGCTCCTTAAGGCAGAGCCTCCTTGGGGACCCAGAAGAACACAGAAGGCCCCCAGGAGGGAGATATGCTTGCAGCCTGAAGTCATAAATAGCCATTCTGTGGCTGTTAAAGGGCTATGAACACAGTGAGCTTTATTGTGATGGATGGTCAGACTCAGCCCAGTAAGGCTGAGTCTAGATGGGACCTGGGGGAAGCAGCAAGGGGACCGTGCAATCACTCTTCTCTTTAAGGAGTACCTTCATCCTGACAGGATAAAGAACACACTGTCCCCCTGGGGTCAAGTTTACCATACAGGCCAAGAGTGTGGGGGATGCACCCCAGGCTTGCACCTGGGGTTTCTGAGATTAGATCAAACAAAAAGAGCTAAATCCAGAGGTTTAACAATTTGGGCCTGAGGCTCAAATCTTATTTCATCTCTTGGGTTGGGTTTCCGTGGAGACTCGGAGATTATTGATTAGTATGCAGGAAGTTCATTAGAGAGGGATCTCAGGACTGACTTCTGTGGGGGAGGTAGAGAGCAGTTTGGCCAGAGGGTAGAAACAGGAGACTTTGGCAGACCCCTGGGGAAACTCACAAGCTGGGCTGTCCAGGTTGATCTGAGCCAAGGTTAAGAGGCCAAGTCTTGATACAACTACATGGCCCAGTCCTTGGATGCCGGCTACCTCAGGAATGGGGCATGACCTTGGGGAAGATGGCTCTTCAGCCAAAGTCAATTCTGGTTAACCTTTCTGGTCACTGAGGAATGGATCCTTCAGCCTGAAGCAGGACTGGGCAGCAATTGCCACAATGTATCCTTTCACCTGCATGAAGCCACCTGCCTTTTTTTTTTTAATATATATTTTTCAGTGTAGTGATTATTCTACACATTAAAATAACTTCCTATGTATAGAATCCCCATTTCTTAGATATATTTCAACACACTATGCCCTCCACCAAATCACCAAATGTTTTTCCCCATTGTCCAGTGGGCTCCACCACCGTGTGCCCCTGCCACCACCCCCATTCCATTTTGTCACCTCAGTTCTGTTGCAAATGTTTCAGGGTTGGTTTTGTTTCATCTGTTCCTTTGTTTTGTCTATTCACAGTCCACCTATGAGTGAGGTTATCTGGTATCCATCTTTCTTCTTTTGACTTGTTTCACTTAGCATCATCCCCTCTAGTTCCACGCATGTTGATTCAAATGACAGGGTTTCCTCTCTTCTAAGGGCTGTGTAGTATTCCATTGTGTATATGCACCACATCTTTATCCATCCATCTGATGTTGGGCACTTAGGTAATTTCCAGGTCTTAGCTATTGTGGATAGGGCTACAATTAACATGGGGATATATATACCTCTGCGGATGGGTGCTTTCCATCTTTTGAGTAGATGCCCAGAAGTGGAATGACATGATCATATGGGATTTCCATCTTCAGTTTTTTGAGGACTCTCCAAACTGTTCTCCATAGGGGTTGCACCAATTTGCATGCCTACCAACAGTGCAAAAGTGTTCCCTTTTCTCCACATCCTCACAGCATTTGTTGTTTCCCGACTTTTGGATAATAGCCAGTCTTTCAGTTGTAAGGTGATAACTCATTATTGTTTTAATTTGCATTTCCCTGATAGCCAGTGAGTATGAACATAATTTCCTGTGCCTGTTGGCCATCTGGATATCTTCTTCAGAAAAGTGTCTCTCCAAGTCCTCCCTCCATTTTTTGATTGGATTGTCTCTTCTTCTGTTGTTGAGTTTTATGAGTTCTTTGTATATTTTAGGTAGCAAGCCTTTGTCGGAAATATTGACTGCAAATATCTTTCCCAGTTAGTAGGTTTCCTTTTGGTTTTGGTGATGTTTTCTTTTATTGTGAAGAAGCTCCTTAGTTTGATGTAGTCACAGTTGTTTAGTTTTCTTTTTGTTTCCCTTGATGGTGGAGTTGAGTCGCCAAAGGCTTCTCTATGACTGATGTCATAGAGTCTTTCCTATGTTGTCTTCTAAGAACTTTATGGTTTCTGGTCTTATGTCCAAGTCTCTAATCCATTTTGAGTTAATTTTTGTGAATGGTGTTGGAGAGTGGTCTAGCCTCATTCTTTTGCATGTGGCTGTCCAGTTTTCCCAACACCATTTGTTGAAGAGACTTTCCTTTTTCCATTGTATGCTTTTGGCTCCTTTGTCATAGATTAAGTGACTGTATGTGAGTGGGTCGGTTTCTGGTGATTCAGTTCAATTCCACTGATCTTTGCCTCTGTTATTATTCCAGTACCATACCATTTTGATGACTATTGCTTTGTAATATAGTTCAAAGTCTGGAAGCGTGATCCTCCAGATTTGTTCCTTTTTTATAATAATTGCTTTGGCTATTCAGAGCCTTGTTGTTCCATACAAATTTTAAGATTTTTTTGTTCTATTTCCTGGACATAAGCCTGTGGGATTTTAATGTGGATTGCATTAAACCAATACATTGCTTTGGGTAAGATCATTTAAATGATATTGATTCTTCCCAGCCACAAGCAGGGCATGTCTTTCCATTTCTTTGTGTCCTCCTCTATTTCTTTTAAGAAGGATTTGTAGTTTTCATTGCATAGATCCTTTACTTCCTTCGTTAGGTATATACCTAGGCATTTCATTCGTTTAACTTCTATTTTAAATGGTGTGATTTTTGTGATATCCTTTTCTTCTAGCATGTTGTTTGCCTATAAAAATGCAACAGGTTTTTGTGCACTGATTTTGTAGCCTGCCACTTTACTGTAATCATTGCTGAGTTCTATGAGTTTTTTGATAGAGTTTTTTGGGTTTTCATTATATATAATCATGTGATCTGTAAATAATGAGAGAGTTTTACTTCCTCCTTTCCAATTTGCATTCCTTTTATTGCCCAGTTGCTCTGGCTGACCACCAGTACAGTGTTAATTAGCAGCGGTGAGAGTGGACAACCTTGCCTTATTCCTGACCTAAGAGGAAATGCTTTCAGTGTTTCGCCATTGACTGTGATATTTGTTGTGGGTTTTTCATATATAGCCTTTTAATATATTGAGGTATGAACTTTCTATGCCCATTTTATGGAGGGTTTTATCATGAATGGGTGTTGGATCTTGTCAAAAGCTTTCTCTGCATCTGTGGATATGATCATGTGGTTTTTCTCTTTGCTCTTGTTGATATGGTGTCTGACATTAATAGGTGTACATGTGTCGAACCATCCTTGCACCCCTGGGATGAATCACTTGGTCATGATGGATGATCTTTTGGATGCATTGTTGAGTTCGATTTGCTAATATTTTGTTGAGAATTTTTGTATCTATGTTCATTAGAGATATTGGGCTATAATTTTCTTTCTTGGTGACATCTCTCAGCTTTTGGAATCAGTGTGATGTTGACCTCATAAAAAGTATTTGGGAGAGTTCCTTGTTCTTCAATATTTTGGAAGTGCTTGCAAAGAATAGGTGTTAATTCTTCTCTGAAGGTTTGGTAGAACTCATTGAAAAAACCATCTGGTCCTGGGCTTTTATTTTTGGGCAGGCCCTTGATTACTTCTTCAATTTCTTTGTGATTATTCTGTTAAGGTTTTCTGATTTTTCGGGGTTCTGTCTTGGTAGACTATACTATTCTAAAAATCTATCCATGTCCTCAAGATTGTCCATTTTAGTGGTATAGAGCTGTTCAAAGTCGTCCCTTATGATGTTTTGAATTTCTGTGGTATCTGTTGTAACTTCTCCCCGTTCATTTACGGTTCTAGTTATGAGAGTTTTCTCCCTTTTTTCTTTGTGAGTCTAGTCAATGGCTTGAAAATCTTGATTATTTTTTTCAGTGAACCAACTTTTGGTTTAATTAATCATCTGGATTGTCTTTTTGTTTTCCATTTTGTTTATTTCTGCTCTAATTTTGATTGTTTTCTTTTTTTGCTGATTTTTGGCTTTAATTGTTCTTCTTTCTCTAGTTGTTTTAAATGTAGAGTTAAGTTGTTTATTCGTGATTTTTCTTGTTTCTTGAGATAGGCCTGGATTGCGATGAACTTTCCCCTTAGAACCCCTTTTGCAGCATCTCATAGATGCTGTTAGCTTGTGTTCTCATTCTCATTTGTCTCTAACTATGTTTTAAGTTCCTCTTTTACCAAGAGTCCTTCAGGAGTATATTGTTGAGTTTCCAATTGGTTTGGGGTCTTCCAGCTTACTTTTTGTGGTTGATTTCCAGTTTTAGGCCATTGTGATCAGAGAAGATGCTTGGTATGACTTCAATCTTCGTAAGTTCTCATCTATTTTCTTCAAATATGGTTTCTGCCCCCTTTTCTCTCTCTTTCTCTGGCACCCCTATGATGTGAGTGTCATTCCTTTTGAAGTTATACCAGAAGTCTGAATCCTTCTTCAATTCTTCGAATTGTTTTTTTAATCTCTTTGCTGGTTTGCTTGATTGAGTTCCTCTGTCCTATGTTCCATATCACTGATTCTTTTGGAAGCTTCATCCATCCCATTGTTGAGTCCCTCTGTTGAGTTCTTTAATTCAGCCATCATGTCTCTTACCTGTTTAATATCTTGTTTTAATTCTTCTCCATACTTCCTGACGTTTTTGTTTACTGCCTCTACTGATTTCTGGATTCTCATGATTATATTAATCACTGTTACCCTAAATTCCTCTTCAGGTAATTTACATATGTCTGCTGTATTTAGATTTTCCCCTGGGTTTGTGATTGGATCCGTCATTTCCCATATATTTCTCTGTGTCTTTGCTCTATTCAGCATTCTGGTAATATTTCTGAGGGCTCGGTTTCCCTAGTGTTGTGTAGATTTGATTTGCCCAGGATTGGCAATCAGGCTGCAGTGTTGCCTCTACCCACTAGGTGACTCTAGCGGGTAGTATTGAGACTTGAGACTGCCTTCTCACTGTATCCAGGGGAGTGGGACATCTGATTGGCAGGATTTCCGGTGGGCAGATGTGTGGTGGGTGGTACTTCTGCTCAGTGGACCCCAGGCTCCGGTGGGAAATAGTGGGAGGGGTTTGAGCTCTTTGGCTGAAATCCATTTATGGCTGCTCCCAGCACAATTTCACTTCGTGGACTCCAGCTCAGCTCCTGGTGAGCTGGCTCTCACCCATGTTGGCATCTGTGGCTCCCTATCTCAGTCCCATTGGGCCTGCTTCTTGCTGCCTCCTCAGCTGGTCCTGAAATCCCTAGCCTCCACCCCACTGCATGTCCGGAGAGTCCCGAATTCTGTCCCAAATCCAAATCAATGGCTTAGCTGAGAACTGTGCCAGGTGTTCTCACCCACCCTTAGTCATCAGCCAGTCTGTCTCTAGCTGAAGTGTCAGTTGTTTCTTGGTGTTTGTCTCAGGAAAATAGGTGATTTTTTGTTTTTGTTTTTCCCGGTGTTTTGGGGGATTGATCAGATAGTATGTCCTATTGAGTCACCATCCGGAAGTCCCACCTGCTTCTTTTGTTTTGAAAGCAGCACCTTCAGGACCCGTGTGGGCACATCTTCCTGTGGGTTAGGCGGCTTAAGTGGTGGGGCAGCTCAGTCTTCCATGCCTGAGGAATTTGAGCTCCTGGTTGCCACTTACATCTTGGAGTGTGACTGTCGCATTTGCCCATTTACTGTCAACACAGGGCAGGGGAGTCCTAAGAGACAGCCAGGTGGATCATGTGGATGCCAAATGTCTCCTCTGCTCTCAGTGCAGGAGCAGCCCATCTTCCTGGTGGGAATTCCCAGTGCCTGCCCTCTGCTTCCTTGATAGGAGAAATGTCCGATCCACGACACTTGCTAGTCTAGTTCCTTCTCCTGGTATATTTCCGTTGTTGCCACTGATGAAAAATTAAATTATCTTAGTGCTGTCTGGTGCCAGAGGTCACTACCATCTTTGCTCCTCCCCTATGAGGGAGGAGGCTCCCCATCTTGACCTCAATAGGTCCTCCAGCTCCCAATTTCCATCTCAGCACCTACTCTTTCAGACTTCTTGGCACTAGCTGTTGGAGCTTAGTTCTCCAGGAAACACTGAGTTTCAGGGAGTTTATTGGTAACTGTTTTTGGGACTCAGGCCTGGGGTGGGAGGGGTGGAAGCAGCACCTGGCAGAGGGAGAAGCTGCGTTGCCATGTGACCCCAACAGGATATCTAAAGCTGGGATGCCAATCTAGATCTTGGGCAACATGCTCACTTCAGCTGTCAGCAGGGGTGGGATGGAAGGGGAGGGATAAGTCCTTCAACCCTCAAGGGTCATCTGGGCAGCACCTCACAATATCTAAGACAGTTTGAATCCTGCAATTCTGCCTGGGTGAGGTTGGCATTCGCTCTGAAGAGTTTTCGGCCTGGGATGGAGGGAAGGTGGATGAATGTTCTGTATGGTAGGAGCTGATAAGCTACCCTCCTAGAGCCTCAAATACTTTGTTCCTACAAAATTCTCCCCCTGCCCCTACTGATTGGCAAATGGAGGAAAGGATGCATTCATGCGAGAACTAATTTGGTTTCTGGACAGATGACTTGCCAGACTGTTTGGAGGAGGAAACAGGTGATCTGTCATACGAAGGAACCTGCAGAAGTCTTGCTGAGACTGCAAGTAGCCAGAACAGGACAGTTCTGCTCATTTCCTTTGGTCTCAGCCTCAGCAACACTGGATTTAGTCAACAAGAAATCAGCCCTGGTTTATTGTCTGGGCAGAGCCACAGAAACCGCGGAATGAGCTGGGACCTGCCTGCTCAGGTTTTACCTGGAAGTCTCTGCCTAGTGTTGACACCTAGGAGCTTGATGACTAGCAAGGCAGCTGCCCTTGAGCGAGGCATTTAGCTTCTCATCTTCATTAAAGTGGGGATGAAGACAGGACCCACCGCTTCACTTGTTTTCTATTTTTTCTAGAACTTATTTTTGGCAATTCATAGTTCCATAACATTTTCCACTTTATCTGTTTTTAAAATCTCTGTTCCCAGAGGCCAGGGCCCTTCCTCCTCTTGTCTACCTCGCCCCGTCAGCACAGGCCACAGAGAGGGCTTCCAGCAAATAGTTGTTGTGTGAGTGCATGTGTGGGAGGCAGGATTATTTTGGAAAAGAATGGATTCCTCTCCTAAATCATGACTCATTTTTTTTTTTCAGTCTACCCTTGACCTTTTCTCATTCAGAGTCCACAAACAGGGCAGTTCCAAAGCAGTTGAAGCTGTTGAGGTAACAATACTGGAAAATGCCATTATTAGGAGCGCAGCAGGTAATGATGCAGTCCTCTCCGCTGCTCTTCTGGTTATGACCTTCTTCTGGAGACCATGGCACATGTTTGAGACCCACCCCTGGGACTCCACCCCGCTCACATTTCCGAAGTGCCCCCGAAATGGAGGCTGAAGCACCCCACTGTAACCCAGCACTGTGCCAGTCCCCACATTGTTTCATATTCACCGAAGCTTTCACAGTCGGGAGCACCCTGGTGGAGTAGCATTTGCGTGCAGTCCACATAGATCTCAAGGACCCGGGTTTCTTGTTCCGGGTGGGGGTGGGGCGCGGAATAACCCCCTGGTGATGAAGAATTACATAAAAATAAATAAAATGTTGCTTCCCACTCTCTCTTCCTTCCTGTCTACTCACCTTCATTCCTGTCTGCACCTTTCCTTTAAAAACACAAAACAAAACAAACACAAGGGCGCTCCAGTGACCTAGCAGGTCTAGTACGCTCTGGGCGCAGTCCACATATATCCCAAGGTCGCCGGTTCAAGACCAGGGGGACCCTGGAAACAACCAAGATATGCAACTGAATAAAATAAAAATAAAGCGCTTCTTCCTTCCTCTCTCTGCCTGCCTACTTGTCTAGAAGGTGCCTGCCTACCTTTTTTCTTGAAAAAAACAGATTTCAGGGATTCCGTTTTCCAGGGCCCACTTTGGCTTAGTGGCCACAGCCCTGCTGCCTAACTTCTGCGCATCGCTGCTGCTGCGCCCCCTGGTGGCCAGTTCGAGGTGCAGAGCCTGACGTGCCCCGCAGCCCGCCCTGCGTCGCCCACGGTGCAACCACCCTCGAGGATGAGAATTCTGAACAGTTGGGAGTTCGTTAGACTCTGGCTCCAGGAGCCCCTCCTGAGCGGCCAGCCCTCCTGGGGCCATGGAGAAGGTCAACAGTGGCTTAAAAGGTTAACTGGGGAATGGGGCGCGGGTGGTGCTCTATCAACGAAGCCTTCCTCACTTTTTCTCTTCTGTAAAATGGGAACATCACGTTCTTGGCCAGGAAGATTGCCTCTCTCCAGCATTTGTTTACCGAACTATAATTTACATACAGTAAGACCCTCCCACCCTCACACCTCTTTTTTCCCTTCTTTTCTAGTGTACAGCTCTGTTTTGACACATATCTACTCACGTTTAACTGCTACCGCAATCGAGATGTGACACATCTCTCCTCCCCGCATTACCTGCAGCCAACCCCCTTCTCCCACCACAGATTCTGACCCTGCCCCTCTGCCTGTTGGCTATAGTTTTGTCCTTCCCACGGAGAAGGTCATAAACGTGGAGTCATGGAGCATGGAGTCTTCAGAGGCTGGCTTCTTTCACGTAAGCCTGCTGTCTGGGTTTCATAGTAGATTCGATCAAAAGCACGTTTTTGTTCGTTTTGTATTCCTTTGCTTTCAAAACATTTGATTTTTGAGCTGAGGTTGGGGTTCAGAGTCTACCTAAGATGCTGCTGACCTGTGTGCTCCCGGAGGGATGGCCTGCTCCCATGATTCTGAGCAGTTTCTGCAGGTGATGCCTTCTTTATATTAGGTTACTGCAGTTTCCAGACAGCACATCCGTAGTTTTGGAGAAAGTGAGTTTGGAGAGACCAAGCACCCCTCTTTGGAGGAGGAGAGGGTGAGGGTCGTGATCATGGCAGCTCCCCAGAGCCAGGGTGGGTCCCCAAACAACCTGGGTTTGGCAAAGGCTTGGCAAGTAGCAGTTTGTCACTCGTGCTTAAGGAAAAGTGTATGGGAAGTGCTAGAAAAATGGGAGGCAAACCAATCTCCCCAGAAGCTTCCTGTGTCCTGAAAAGGAGTCTCCGGAGATGCTTCCTCTTGGGAAAAGAACTTATTGTTTTCAGTCACTCCCTGGTCTTGGAAATTTTTCTTGTGAGCTCTGGTTCTGCAGAAAACATACTTCAGCCCCGCCCACTTCCCATTGTCCTGATTTTCCTCCCAGCTACTTTTTTTTCCCTACTGTCCACTGCCATTGTCTTTGCCAAGCCAGGCTGGGGGACTGCAGTAACCCTTGCATTTCCCTCTTCCACACTGGACCCCACAATCTGCATTCCACACAGCAGCCAGGGCAGTTTATTAAAAAAAAGAAAAGCAAAAGCAAAAGCAAACCTGATAATGTCCTGTGCTAAAATCGCTTCTAAACCTTTTCCCTGAGAGGTCTGCCATCCCACTGTCCGGCCTTTCTCCTTCTGTCTAGCCCCTACTGGTCTCGTTGCTATTCTTCCTGTCTCAGAACTTTGATCCAATTGCCGGAATATTTCCTATTGGCCCTTTTGATCTCAATTCAAATTTCACCTCTTTGGGAAGTCTGAGCCGCCTTCCCCACAGGAGACCTTGGCCTCCTGCACTGACCACCCTCAGAGCTCTCTGTAGCTTTTCTTCACAGCCTAACAGTGTCATCCAGCACACATGTTCATGCTGGATTAAGACTTGTCTCCAGCAGGCTGGAAGGCCCATGAGGGCACAAAACACTGCTGTTTCCAGCACTCTGCCTGCATCATAAATATTTGTTTCGTGAATGGTTAAGAATGAACACAGTTCGTGAAACACTCGCCATGTGCTAGGCTATAGGCCAAAGCCTTTTATTGTGTCGCTGAAGGCTTGTAACACCCTTCCAAGCTGGACTCTGATTGACCTCACTTTGAGGACACTGAGGACACTGAGACACTGAGAGGTGAAGGAGCCGCCCCAGGGGTCTGCTTTTAGAAGCTCAGTGACTGCTGTTATGCTGCTGTTTAGGTGAAGGACTGAAATAAATTCTCTTTCTATTAGAAAAAGGAGTCAGCCTCAAGCTCAAGACATCTTTACACGACTTGAGCAAAACTCAGCAGACCAAACTGACTGTGGGCAGCCTGGGATTAGGCCTGATCATCATCCAGAACGGGCCCTACCTTCAGATAACCCACCTCATCAGGAAAGGGGCGGCAGCCAGGGATGGAAAACTCAAGCCAGGTGACTGGTTTCTCCGGGCCCTGCTCCCAACCGCCCTCCGGTCCGTCTCAGGGACTTGGGTTAGAAGGTTGCAGTGTAACCTCAATGATGACAGGGCATTGCTTGAGATCTTTATGGGCCAGCCAACTGCTATCACTTATATAACCACATATATATGTATATATACACTTATATATGTAGCTATATACCTTTACATATTTATTCATGAGTTTGAGAATAACCTTCTAGATAGGAACCGTCATGTCCCCCTGACAGGTGAGTTTTTGTGATTGATTTCCTTGTGCAGGTTCACACCCATCTAAAAATGGGGTACACTGTTACCCCAGAGCTCGTGGCTCTCGGTGGATAAAGATTTCTGCTTTGCCATGCTCTGGTGGATAAGTCCATTGGCTCTGGCTGGCCGTAGTGGTCATACGCAGTCCACACACAGCCCAAGGACCCAAGTTTGCGACCGGGGCCGGGGAACAATCCAAATGAACAAGTAAATAAAATAAAAATGTTTCTTCCTCTCTCTCGGCCTGCCTGCCTACTCACCTTCAATCCCACCTGTATCTTTTCCTTAAAAAAACAAAAAAAAAGATTTTTTTTTTTTTTGTAGGCAGTAACATTTAGATGTATGATCTCATTTCACACCTGTAACAACCTTTAAGGTATAGTCTGCATTAAACGACCTTGCAGACACAGAATGCATTATTTAGTAACTTACCCTTAGACAGGCTTTGAAGCTTCTCTGTTAGACTCCTGCTTCTCTTGTTTTTGGGTGAATAACTTTCTATCCGGTTCAGTGTTTTCCCAGGGCCTGCTCAGGACTGGGGGAGGAGGTGGAACTGAACTTGGTGGGCTTGGCCTGCTCACTGTCCAGTTCTGTGACCTGGAACAAAATCACATAACCTTCGAGACCTTGAGTCATCTCATCACTCAATTGGGATAATCTCACCTTTGTAGATGTTGCTAGAATTTGATGAGATCAGTTTTATCAGAATGGTTTGAAAACCACAGTGCTCTGTAAATATTGGCAATCATTTCTCTTAGGTTGTTCTTAGGGGGTCGCTAGATTTGCGTCTTTTTAATTGTGTTTTAAATAAAAAACAGTGATAGTATAGGAGTCCCCCAGGGAGTAAACCAAGGCTTTGCAATAATGTTAGCAATTACAGTTACTGGGGAGCTTTTAAAAGCCTGGGCTTCAACTCCCAGGGGCTTCAATTCTGTGGGCCCGCAGTTGGAGACATAGAGGTTGCTGGTTTAAAAGCTCCTCTGGTGATTCTAATTGCAGCCAGGTTTAGAAGCAGTGGGTTAAAGAAGAAAGTAGAGAGGTGATGCTGTGATGAAACAGTTTACTTCCCCTGAAAATACAAAGCATTTTCTCCATGTATCACTCTTGGTGCTGGGAACAAACAGTTAAAAAGAAAGTTCTGGATTTCCAGGCCAAAAGGGCTGCAGCAGGTCCCATGGGCTCCTGTGCTTGTGCTCAGCATCTCTGGGGACCTGGGTTCACATCCCAGGGCCAGGAGCAACAACCAAGGTGAACTAAATAAACATAAATTAAAATGCTTCCTCCTCTTCTCTTCCTGCCTTTGCTTGTCTTCATTCTTGCCTGTATCTTTCCTTTAAAAAAAAATCACAAATGAGTTTTTGTTCCAGGTCCCAGGTGTTCCTAAATCTGTCTAATCCTTACAGGACCCTGAAAGGTGGGGATTGAAAGCAGGCCACGAGAGACGAACTTGTTCGGTACAGAGAGCCGAGTGGGTGAGCTGGGACTTGAACCTAGTCTGTCTCGAAAGGCCATACCTTTGCCTAGAAATGCCATGTGGACGGCTCCCAGCGTGTACTCGACTGCTAGGCCACCGAGGCAAGCCCAGTGTTACCCTTGTGCTTTCAATGTCTCTCCTTCGGTGTTTCATGATTGGGTTTTGTCTTGGTTTCCTAGATGAGTGTTAGCTTGATCTGGCTAAACTTTACATTTCTTCGGACCAGTCTGGCTTTAATAGACCCTGATATCAAGAAATTAAAAAAAAAAACAAAACTTTAAAGGAAAGGTACAGGCAGGAATGCAGGTGAGTAGGCAGGCAGGCAGGAAGAGAGGCGAGGGAGAAGCGTTTTTATTTGTTTAGTTCAGTTGTTCATCTTAGTTGTTCCTTGGTCCTGGGTCACAAACTTGGGTCCCAGAAGTATGTGGACTATGTCCGGTGACCTTGTCTGCTAGGTTACCAGGCTACACCAAGAATTTTAAAATTCTATGAAGGTAATTTAGGAGCCGCGTAGTGGCCACCACGCTCAGTGGGCTCCATCACTCACCCACCATCTCTGGAGTGCTGCCGTCTGCCGGCGTCCGACCAGGCGCTGGAGTTAATGGTGAGCCCCGCACATGCGGTCTCTCAGCGCATGGAACTTAGGGAATCTGGTAGTGTCGCTGGGTGAGAATGGAGACTTGGCTTGGCTGCTGCAAAGTTGATTTAATATGGGTAATCGAGATCAAGTTTATATAAGAAGGTTCTTCCAGCCCATTACAACAGGAAAAAAAAAAGGTGTATCGAGGGTGGTATTCAAAAACACCAAATCGGTGCTTCTTTTTGAAGGGCAGCGCTGCTGTCTGCCGAAGGAGCAATCACATTCCTACCCCGACACGTTTGGTTTCCAGCCAGAACAGTCAGGGAATTAAGCTGTTTATTTTCTACCCTCTTGATAAAAGTCACCCTTTAACAACATAATTAAGCAGAATGCCAAGCCATGGCTTTCAGCTAGAAACACTCCTTTGAACGTTAGGCTGCAAGCGCCTCCAGCGAGGCCCCGCCCCGCCTTGTAATTAACCTCCGCCGGGAGCAGCTGCTTCAGCCTGCGGGTAGCTGGGAAAAGCCGGTTTTATTCCTGTTGGCTTCAGAGGCTTGCCTGCCTGTACGCTCAGCGCCTTTTCAAGACCAAAGTAGATTTTCTCCACTCTTCTAAGGGTTGCTTTCCTTAATCCCCGGAACTTTTGTTTGCTAGGCTCCAGCCCTGTAGAAATCTGCCCTGGGCATCCCTCCCAGGCTGCCTTTGGCATCAGTGTAATTCCTGATGGTAGCACCTGACTCTTTTCTCCTTGGGGAGGGCCTCGGCTCTCTCGGAATGAGGGTGAACAAGGCCCCCTGGCTTCCCTCAAGCAGAGGTGAACACACCCATTGGGACAGCACTGAATCACTCTGGTCGACATTCACCCTCAAATCCCCATTATTAGGTTTCTGCTAGAAAGATCTGAGGACTGTGATTTTATCCAATGTGTGAGTCTGTCCTTGAAATATACGTTCTTTGTATTTCTTCTTTTCTTGCCCAGTGTCCGGGGTCAGGTTCTGCAGTATAAGCAGCAGAAACAGTGAAGGTACTTGATTTAGGACGCTGAGTCTGACAGACTTGGCAGAAAGGTTGGAGAACCAGACTGGGAAAAGTGGGACAAGGGACACGTGTAAACTGCCTTTGGAAATGGGGTACTTCTGTCTCCCTTTGGCATCTTTCAGCAGGGTCAGTGGCCCAGGGAGGACTGCCTAATGGCTAGGTCTAGTTACATGTCCTTGACTCAGCTGCTGGGGTTTAGGAGGTGTGTGCAAGTGAATAGTTTGGTCTTTTCAGTTTCCAATTTGGGGGTCTAGAAGCTTGCTTTCACAAATTGGTTCTCTTCCCATCTGCCAGGGGCTCAGAAGTTCCCTGCTCAGCACTGCTGGGCAGTAGGGAAGTAGGGAGACTTAGCTATCAAATTCCTTTGAATCAGACTTTCTGCATACATACCTTAAGCTTAATTAAAAAGCATGCTAATTATCCATGAAGAATTATTTGCTCAGCTAACACTCTCAAGGACAGAAAATTAAAATCAAAGTCTCGGTGTTTAATACAGTCTACTTATTATAGAGGGCACTGGAAATTGCCAGGCGGGTATAACAGAAAGTAGGTTGTTTATTCATCACTTCGTGTGTCTTTTTCTTTCAGAGTTAATAGCACTTATTTGATTTTACACACATTTTAGAATCCTAAAAAGATGGTTAATTAGAAATGGTTTTTAGCCTGTATCACATCAAGGACTTGAACAATGTAAAAACACGATATAGTTTCTAGCATTGCACTGATATTAAGAAACATCTTGCATTTTGATTATGCAAAGGATACTCATGTTACTGAGATGGTCATTTGCATGTATGTTTATATTTATTAAAGGAAAGGTACAGGCAGGCAGGAAGAGAGGAGGAAGCACTTTACTTTTATTTAGTTGTTCACATTTGTTGTCCCCCCCAGAACTGGGACATGAACCTGGGTCCTTGGGATGTACGTAAACTACACTCCTCTGGAGGAGGCGGACCAACCACTACTCCACTAGGGCATGTACATTTTCACTTAAGAAAGGCTGAAGACCAGTTTGGATTCAAAATGAACTAGCAATATGAAGGCATAAAATGAAATTTCTCACAATAAAGCCAGAAATGTTATTCCTTTAAACCATTATCTTAATTTTACTGATCACTTTTTTCTCTTCTTCAGGTGATGTTGTGGTCAGTGTCGGCTATGCTAATGTGTTAGGGTACACGCTTCGAGAATTTTTAAAGCTCCTGCAACATACCACCATAGGAACAGTGCTACAAATCAAGGTTTACCGAGATTTCATTGCCTTGCCCCAGGAATGGCAAGAAATATATGACTTAATCCCTGAGACCAAGTTCCCAATAACAGAGTAAGTAGTTCACTTTGGGACTCTTCGTTACACTACAGAACCACCCCCCGGGTCTGTGAAGCACAGGGTCTTGGTTTTGGTGACACCACCAGGCTAATTTAGTGGGCTTCCACATCCTTCTGGAAACAACTGTCTGAGAACCTAACAGGAGGCAGGATGCTAAAAGCAAGAGCTCTGAACCTGGGATTAGAGGACACTGGCTGATGGAGACTGTCTTCAGCGATACCTGCAGTGGTTCCTTTTCCAAAGTCAGCCCTTAAACCCATGCTTCGAATCCCCTTTCCTCATCTGTCTCCTGGGTCCATCTGAGTAACAGACTTCCACCAGCGTGTGCCAAAGAAGCCTTTTTAGAAAGGCTTTGCATCTTAGTAAACTTCACTCTTCCTACTGGAGCCAATCCTGTCCCGACACCAAACTTGTGGCACGAGCCATATTAGATTCACCATTTTGCAAGCACCCCTCAGCCCACTGTAGGCCTTGTTTTCACAAGAGGCTAAGAGGCCTCGTCGCACCACCTTCCCACTGCCGATGCCAGTGGACTCTTCTGTCTTTGCTTTTGACTTCTGAGCAGCAGTAGACACTTTTTAACATCCCACCCTGCCTTCTGTTGAGGCATCATCTTCTCCAGGCCTTTATGGTAAAACACTCCCCTGGTTTCCCTACGACCTCTCATCACTTCCTCTTGGTCTCCTCTACTCAACCTTGGGGTTTCTCAAGGTTCGGGCTTTGGTTCTCTTCTCCCTATCTGCCAGGCAATCTCATCGATACCTGTGGTTTCTATCACTATTGACTCATTAATAACGCTCAACTTGCATTCTCTCTAAACTTGTACACCCATGCAGTCACTCCATCTCTCGATCTGGATGTATATAAGCCTCTCAAACTTATCTTAAAATCAAAAGCCAGCTCACAGGTGGTCTACGAGGGGTCTGGTCTTACTGAGAGAACATATGCCTAGCTGAACAAGTCAGAAATTCTCCCACAGTCCCCCGTCACCCCCCGATAACCACTAACACTTGGCATTTTACCTTCCAGTGACCTCTGGTGTTGTCCACTTCTCTGGCTGCTACCATCATGGCGGTCAAAGCCACTTGGCATCTGCTCTGGCCCCCTATTCATTTTCTACAGGGAGAGATCCTTTTATAATGCAAATCTGAATCATGGCATGTTTCTGCTTAAGCTCTTTTAGGACCAAGTGTTCTCAGATCCTTGTCGGCCTATGCTGCCCAGGGTCAGGCTGCTGTCTCATACCTACCCCTCCGGTCTCAGCTCGCGTTGCTCTTTTCCTCTCTGGCCCACTTCAGCTTTCTGCACTTTTGCCTTCTGTTGCTCTCTGCTTTGGGGCGTTTTCACTTGCTTTCCTGTCTCCAAAGGCTGAGGACCTAGTCACTACTCAGCTCAGAAGGCTCACAGGGCACTTTCCCCGAGAGGTCTTCCCAAAGAAAGTGAAAAACTGTCAGGTCCGCCTGTCACGTTCTCAAGCACCCAAGTGCAGTTCCTTCGGAGCACGGATCCCAATTTCAGTGAACCTGTCATCACCTGTGTACTGTGATTCCCCAGAAAGTGTAAGCTCTTTGAAGGTAGGGACTCCGTCTTGTTCTGCTAAACCCATCACAGGACTTTCACGTGGTTGAGGGCTCACTACTCAGAATGGATGAAAACTGAAATCCAGGTTTGCATTTCAGGCATATCACTTACTCTCTGAGTGTTTATCTGAAACACAAGAGTACAGGACTCTTCGGAGGATCAGATATGAGGAAGTTCTGTAAACATGAGCCTCTATAAAACACGGGACCCTTTCCAGTGGCAAGTTCATTGCTGTGATGGGAGTGTTCCTTCTGAATCTGTCAGGACTCTTGAGCAACTGGCATCTTTGTATTTTGAGATGGGCCAAATAAAAATATATGGCTAGGACTTGACTAAGACTGACAAATGGCCAATGTTACACAGACATTACTTCAGATTCCAACTTGCAGGGATTGACTGGACCCATAAATGTGCTTTGCTCATCTTAAAAACCCCCACAGCATTCACTTGTCAGGAGAGCAAGGATACACAGGGTCTTTTCCAAGGATGCATCCATTTCTTGTCTGGGGTGAGGACTATCAAGGTTTAAGATGTTTTTTTCATTTTTCTGGATCTTTCAAAATGTTTAAAAATGCAAAAAATATTTGAATTAGTTGCCAAATGTACAAATCTAGGCTATTTTTTTTTTTTAAAGGAAAGGTGCAGGCAGGTAGGAAGAGCAGACCTAATTGTCACTCCACCAGGGTATGCCCAAATCTAAGATTAAAAAAAAAGTATCTGCACCTCTGGTTTCTCCTGGAAAATCAGAAGTTGGGCTTGCATTCCCACATGGGGAATGAAGTGGAATTAGGTTAGCAACTGTCCCCTTCAGATCAGGAACAGACTGGAGAACAAATTTCCCCCAATAAGCAAACCAATTTTGATTTGATTAAAAACCATTGATGATAATTATGAACTTATTTATAGCTGACTATGTAATGGGCACTGACTTAAAAAAGCACTATACCATTTCACCTCATGCCAATGCTATCTATTATCCTCACTTTATAGATAAGAAAACTGAAGCCAAGAGAAGTGTGCAAACTTGCCAGAGGCCCCAGGGTTAAAGGGCACCGGCCTGCCATCAGAACTTCTATGTGAGGGAAATGCTCTGGCTCTGTGTGGTCCTGTATGGGAGCCACTAGCCACAGCACTAAAATGCGGGGGTCTGCAGTGAGGAACTTCACATTTCAGTTTAATCAGTCTAAATTTAACAGCCACTTGGAGCGTAGCTTTAGAGCCTGAACTTTGCTTCGAGAACTATATTCTAAATATTTTAATTACACAGAGTTTGAGATTTAAGCCTATCTCAGGGATTTTAGTAATGTATGTGGAAGGGGCAGGCACAGAAGGAAAAAGCTTCGTTTGGAAAATTGGTGTGAACTTTTTTTCTGAGCAAATTGTCCCATGTAAGCATTGGAGAGAATAGTCCTTATAATGTTCTATGCAGGTCTAATGGTATAAAAATGGTTTCTGGCCAACCCTGACTTCTGCTGGCTGTGGCTTTATTATCTAATGCCAGTTTAGAGGGATTTTGGCCTTTCTACCTGTCCTCTAGAAGTTACTTCACAGAAAGTTACAAAGGATACTCTTTATAGTCTAAAAAAAAAGTAACCTGGATTTTAAAACTCATGTGCTGTTTGGCATCTCTGAAGGCAAATTGTTCTAGTTCTGAGAACTAGTTCCAGGGTCACCTGAATTGTCTTGTACCACATTAAATCAAAGAAAATCATAATTTGAGACTTGCGGCTTGGTAGTGATTATCAATTGTATTATTAACAGAAGAGATAAACTTTAGGAAAAGTTGTTCAAATTCTTGGGAGCAAATGAAACAGGCAGACCTCCAAAGATATTACTGTTCACACTAGCACGTCTGACAGGGGCAGGGGCACAAGTGGATTTCCTGCTTCCTTTCAGCAGGACAGAATGTGCCAGAGGCTGACCTTACAAAGGTCTAGCTGTGCATGCAGGGCAGCAGCAGCCAGGCGAGGAGGAGCAGGGACAGAGCAGTTGTTCAGGAAAGTAATGGCAGACACAGGCATGACAGGCATGAGGAAAGTTTAGGGGTGTCTGGAGTAGCTGGTCGGCAAGTGTCCTCTAGCTTCAACAACAAAGAGAGCCTAACAGCGAGGAAAGAGAGAAAAGGTCTTTACCAGTGTTTGGGGGACAGCAGGATAGCAAGCCACAGACACATCTGGGCAGACGGGTATTCTACAAATCCATGTTTGTAAACCCCAAAGAGGCAAAGAATGGTGGTCGGGGGCAAAAAAAAAGTGGACTTAAAGATTTACCAATGACTAGCAGGTTAAAGATCTTTTATTCCCTGGCTCCCTGGGAAGTGGGTGATGCTCTGTGACAGCTGACCTCCCATGACCCACAAGAGAAAGTTCTATGGAGCAGACAGCAAGGGTGACCGTGTCCCTCTCAGTGGAGTGAAGTGAACCCACCTTGTAAGGCCTGCTAATATCCAGTCAATAACCTGGGTGAAGTCTGTGCAATGCTTTTTAAAGTAATCTGACGTGATGTAAGGCAGAATTTGATTTATACTGAGGAATGGGAAAAAAATTAAAGGTTATTTTTAAAGAGAGAAAAATTTCAGCAACATGGAAAGGTGGTGCTAAAGCTAAATTGTATGAGCCAGAGCAGGTTATAAGGTACCTTGTTAGGGAATAAGGAATGTTCAGACATGACGAATCCATTTCAGGCAAGTCCCGGTGACTTAGGTGCTAAGCCAGTGGCCGGAGTATAGACCAAATCCAAGGATCTGGGTAGCTGGGGTGGTGACCTGGGGTGGGGAGCAGGGACGAGGAGGAAACGATCACAAATAAACAAACAAATACAAATGCTTCCTTCTCCTCTGCATTCTTTCCTTACATACTTAATAGTACCTCTTCTTCCTTTCCCTTCCTTCCTATTAAAAAAAAAAAAAAGAATTCAATTCAGTCTTCTTTTCATTTCAGAAAAACAAAGATGGCTGACCAGGCCACAGACGATTCTTTGACAAGCAGTGATGACAATGAAGATATGATTTTAGGTACAAGACTTACATACTATAAATCTCCAGAGTCGTCTGCATGTCAGTCTGCGAGGAGACCAGTGTCCATCTCCACAGAATGGCACGGATATAAAAAAAAGAGCCACACGATGAGTGTAGGAAAAAACACGAAGTGTGACGTGATGATTCATGGAGATCAAAAGAAAGACACGAGAGCCCCTTCTCCATACTGGACAATGGTGAAGCAAGACAAAGAAAGCTCTTCCTCCTCCTCAGCCTCCTTGGCCTCTGATGTATTTTGGCTGGAAGATTATGCCCACATTGAAGAGGACAAGGGTCAAGCGGCACCAACATCAGTTAGGAAGTAGTTTGCAAGTCACAGGAGCATTTATTTCAAAAACACCCAGATTTTGTGCACTGCCATGCACAGGTTTGCTCTCTTTACAGGAATATGCACAGACTTACCAACTCCTTTGTGGAGCCATGCTGTACAGCCTTCAGAGAACTTCTTCAGAGTGATGTCAAACTTCCAGGGCTCTCATAGGCCTTCTGCACCACAGCCTCACACTTGCACCGCCATTCAGATCCTTAACACCCTCCTAAGAACAATGTCTCATCTTTTAGAAAACACGGCAGAGGAAGGCATGAACAGAGCAGAGAACATTACTTTTTAGGGTAAGTTTTACATTTTTTTATTTCGCTTTTCTTGTTTTGCAAACTTCAAGTGCCCTCCTTACAAGAAGCAAGAGACAGTTTTTGTCTAGTTGTTCACATTAGGACTTTCCCCTACTTTTCAGCTCTACTTTTACTTTGAATGTTGGGTTGTTAAGTTAATTGCTTGAGAAACGAGAAACTGGATAGAAATAGATGAGGGTCAGGGAGCTGAGAGAAAAACAAAACTCTGCCATAGTGAAGATAAGTCAGGTTTCATATAAAAATGAGACCAAGGAATACAGGATATGATTAACAGGGAATTTATATTCTTTCAGAAATAACTCTATTGCAAAAAAAGGCAAAGGGTGGTTAAAGCCCAGACCATATAATTATTCTTTCTCCAAGTGACAGATTTTTAACTCCTTTTGTCTTAAAAAACCACCAATAATCTGAATATATTTAACTCAGCTACTTAGCCTGAGTTTTAATAGTTCCTGATGGTTCTGTATTGTTAAATTTCCGTTCTCCTTTACAGCATATATAAAACAAAGATTTCAGCAGATAATAAATACGTGATCAGCTGATTAGGAAAAATTCAAGAAAAACATTTAAACAGAATTTTTTATTGACTTTAGGTCAACTTGGAACGTAGTTATCTGCCTATGCAGATATTTCACCTTTTGATAAAAGATAAGTGTTATTATATTAGAGACTTTTGACTTTCATGTGTTTGCTGCTGAGTTCAGAAAATATTCAGCACTTCCTGCAGTATGTGCTCGAATTTTACAACTCATCCAGGAAAGGTGTGTGACCCAGATTTCCACTTGCTGCCATCGACTTCTGGCCAGAGACAAACTTCTTTGCAGCCTTTAAGTAAACAAACAAAGACAGAAAGTTAGTAGAAATAAGAAAATGTATTTTCAAGTAGATAAACTGACTTATCCTGTTATTTGAAGCGTTTATGGATACCATATTCTAAGACAGCAACTCTATAAGAGCTTCTTGTGATAATTAACTACAGAAGAGGGCTGGTGCTTTAACTTTTGACAATGTAGGAGAAAAAGCTCAGCTGTCCCTCTGACTGTCCCACCACAGGCATGAGTGAGCAGTGCTCAAGACACGAGGGTATGTGTAACAATGGAGAGAAGCAAACTCTCACTGACATTGCAAAACAGGGCAGAGTTAGCCTTGGGGTGCACTTTGCAGTTTCTGAATGATAATGGCAGCCGTGTCAATAAAAATAGATTGTTAACTTAAAAGTCAAACTGTACCTTAGTACTTTTATGCCACCCTTCCAGTTTCAAGGCTCGTTGCTGGGGTTCTATGTCATACAAGAATAGCAGCCCCACAATACCTCGGTCCAGCTTCTTCCACTGGAAAGATGGTGGCAGAGGTAGCTGGGCTGGGTGGAACTCACATAAGGACTGCTTACAGGACGATCGTTTGGAAGAGATGTGATGCTGAACTTAAGAGTCACTATCTTAAAATAGCCTTTTCTCTTTTTTCTATCACCACTGTCCTTACACAAAGTAGACCTTTTGGTAAGAAGACGGTTGAGACTCTACAATAGAAAGGGAACTGGCCTTTTCAATAGAGAGAGGACTATGGAAACCCACTGACTTTGGATTTATTCTGTAGTTCATGTACTTACTTATTAGACATATTAGGGAATACAACGAGATATAGGACATAGTCATTGCCCTCAAAACAACAATCTTGTAGGAAACTATAGTACGTGTTAAAAGAAGATGTAGCAAGAGGAGAGGAGAAAGTCAGGCTGAGAAAACTGAAGAACGTCTTCATATGCTACATTGTAAAGAGTTGGGAATAAGAGGAGAAATATCAAACTATTAGGCTGAATCATATGAAACTGCCACTATCTGACTAGTCTTGACCTTTAAGAATTCAAAATAGTTTAACTTAATGATAATTTAGTTGCATGAATGAGAAAGACAGATATACCCTGAGTTGACAAGGATGCTGTCTGCAGATTTGATGGTAAAGAGGCGCCAAACAGCATGAGAATAACATCTACAGACCAAGGAAGTTTATACATTTCTTTTGAAATGGTTTCATTAGGGGTAGTTTATTTGATGTTAAGTTTTTATTATTTTTTTTTTTAAAGGAAAGGTGCAGGCAAGAATGAAGGCGAGTAGACAAGGCAGGCGGGCAGAGAGAGGAGGAAGCAGCATTTCCTTTACTTTAGTTGTTCATCTTGGTTGTTCCCCAGCCCCGGACCTTGAACCTGGGACCCAGGGTACACTAGACTCGGTTGCCAGGACACACCTGATGTTAAATCTTAAGTTTTCATTTGCTTACCTTTATAATGTCTGCATCAGCTACTGAGTCAATCTGCTGAAGGACTGTGGATGGTGGCATGTACGAACCAGCAGTGAGAGCCTGGGACCCGACTTCATTCAGGAAACCCTCGGAAGATTCCACTGACATCAAGTACCCAGCTTTCAGCTTGTTCCTATCCAATAAAATGTGTGTTATGGCAGAAGCCAGTTTTAAAGAGCAAGGCAATTTTAAAGCATGTTCCCAAACTCTTAAACATGTTTTGGTAAATATGAAAATTAACAGCTTTGAAATCTCACAGTGGTAAAGGCCTCTATTCTATTTCTTCAGCAGATGTTTTATTATTTACATTATCATTCAGAAAGCTGTCAATACAAAATCATACTGAACCCAAGAGACTGCTGTTTTGATTGTGGACTAGAATTCAGAACTAGTTAAAACTAAGTGAAATCCTGGTCAGTGAATTAACTCTTCTGATAATATTTTTGATGATACTTTAAGACATTTCTATTAACAAATGATACCTGTGGGGACTCGGAGGCACTGTGTACTTAGCAGAATGGTGTGAACTGGTTCTCTGCCTCTCCCTAGTCTTTCCCAGGCCCATTTCAATGCTGGGATTTGTCTCACTGACTACAGAGCATGATGAACACAGTAGGTGAGGAGGGACAGTGTAAGTTCCAGTAGCTAAATAAATATGGGTACAAAAGCATCAATTTGAAATAAAACAAAATCCAATGCCTAATTCTCCCAGATGATAACTAAGTATAATAAAGCATTTGAGTGATTTGCCTCTCAAATAAAACTCTTCTCCCTTGTCACTTTGTAGCAAGACTTCCATTGAAACTTAGTTAGAATTCAATGCAGCAATATTTATCTGATTGTCAGATTAATTAAAAAAAAGATTTTACTTGCAATAACCTTTATCAAGAGATTATTAGTTTGTCTCTTCAATAATGATAGCGTAGTTTGTCTCTAATGATAGGAAGGTTAAGACCCTTGCAAGAAAAATATCAACTCCATCGAATGGTAGAACACAAACACATCTTGACGTTAATAACCAAAATTCCATTTTCTACATGTTGCTACACCTTATAAAAACTGCAGAGCAGACCCGAGAAGTTTATTTTGATGCACCAATCAATACTGCTCATGATAAACTTCGTCATCTCAATAAATGGAAACATCATTATAATGTTAAGAGGAATTATTGGTAGTTAATGAAAGATCATATTTGTCTTCTTTGTAATTTTCAATTTTCTGAAAGCAACATGTAATTCAATAGGACGTAAGTGGATATATGATATTAACATGTTTAAAAATGCATAAAAATGGTCAAGAAAATAAGTCAAATGGTAACCATTTTATCTCTAGGTGGTAGGACAGGGGTATGTCTCCTTTTCCTCTTAAATACTTTTCTGTGCCCTTCAATTCTTTTGAGCCTAGGTGTCAATAGTTACAACTAGAAGGAAAATAGCTTTCTGATGCCTGAAACACACAACAGGCAGTTAATGCTGATACTTACTTGGCAGCTTGAACATCTGCACTGGAAAGGTTTCCTTGAGCAATGGTTTTTACTTGGTTGTAGGCGGCCTTGATAACCTGGGATAGATAAGGAAAAGCCGTCATTTGGAGTGGCGGTGGAGGAAGTGCTATGTATCGGTGGGCACAACTCATGAGGGTCAGCTCTGAGGCTCATGTGTGCACTTGACCCCATGCCCACAGCTACCTGGGATCATCCACTTTCCATTCACCACGTCTTCAAATTAGCCCACATTAAACATGATAAAGACCCACTTCTTGGAGATGGTCTGGCGCCCAGGGCACTTGGCCTGCAGGGACTCCATCAGATTATGCTTGTTCTACAGTTTGGTATAGATGGGATACGATGATCTGGTCAATGTGACCCCATGGGAAAAAGAGCACAGTCATCTTAACTGGCTGCAGAAAAGTGGGTCATCTGTGACCAGTGCCAGTCTTCTGTGACAATCAAAGACTCTCCTAACTGAGGCAAAATACAAGATGAAGCTTTGTTGGAGAGAAAGAGCTCAGTGTCCACTAGGAACTCTCATCACTGTTGTGGTCCTGTTCTTCCAAACTTCCAGAAAGCAGCTCTTTATACAACTTTTAGTATCCAAGTTGTCAGGCTTCTTAGAAAAGTATCAGAGGGCAGAGGAAGGCAGTAGGTTTTAAGAAGAGCAAACACAGGGATTTAATCACCCGTAAAGAATAAGCACCTCGAATCTCCCCAGGCCTCAAGGTGTCACAATGAGTCTGGTATCTCCTCCTACTCACTAAGAAAGCAGTCACCACACAGACAGTTTGTAAGACTTTGGTATACTTGGGATGCTGAGGTCCAGGGGGAATCAAATCCCAGTGATGCAGGTGGGTGGGTGCTTGAGAAATATCTGAATAAATAAATAAATAAACCTGGCTCATAGTCTCTCCATCCCAGTCTTGGCACTACTCTGGCCCTACTACCTACTGTTCCCCACTAATCACCTAAACTGTAGAACCTTCATTTCCTTTCTATTTTAGCTACCCCTTTCCACAGCCACATCCCAGACTTGAACATAACCTATATTTGTCCCACTTCTGAAGTCCTCAATTCCAAGACCCCTGGTCTAAGTCTTTAATCAGGACATCCTATTCTTCCACTTCAAGATTAAGTGCTCTAGTCGGCCTCATTTTATTTAGCTTAGAGCCACAAATCATCCCTTCAACCCCTGACTAGTGTTTTCTACTCCCTTCTCATCTCATACTTCTCACCTGTCTACTTTGCAGGGTTCTAACCTGGGATCGACCCCATGGCCAGTCTCTCCATTTCTCCACTAGGCTAGTGGATACTCTTGAAGGAAAATGACAATACAGACCTAACTGACTAGACTGAATTTGTGCTCTCTGATTTCAAGGAGACATCTGCTCTGCTTTTGACACCCATTCTGTGTATCTAGCCATTTACTGGCCCCAGACTTCATTACTTTATTTAAACTCTCCTTCCTTCTTACTCTGAAAACATGACTCCTGAGTCACCAGGGATGCACTTCCTCATCTTCCTGACATCCTCTCCTCCCAACATCAGCCTCTGTATCCAAGGTTAGAACGTCCACTTGCACTCTGGATCCTATTTGCTCTTGGCTTTCCAGACTTGTTCCATTTATAATTTCCTCTATCGGCTGCAATCATTTTTTCTCCTTAAGTATGAGAATCTTCCAATTTAATCTCCAGTGCAATCTCTACTAAAACCACTCCCGGCAAGTCTGAGTTCCACTTGCCTGCACCAACCATACATATCTTTCTTCTCATTCATTCCTTATTACTACAGATTTTAGCTCACTTCCAACACTGGTGAAAAATGACATCACCAATGATGTCCTAGTTTGCTAAAACCATCGAACCTCTCTGTGGTCACTAAGATATTAATACCGAGGAGATCAAAGTGGTGTAGATCGTTCTTTCCTGACCTCCACATATACCAGGTTCTCTTCTTCTTCCTTGTTTACTTGACCATCGACTTGGTCACTTGGTGGTGTTTCCCAGAACCTGAGTTTTCGTTTTCTTCTCCCACAATCTTGCATGCCTGACTTCAACACTACATTGAGAAATCCAGTATGTATCTTGGCCTTGACCTCACCTGAGTTCTCTATTTAGATGTCCCAGAGACAATGTCATTTGTTCAAATAGAACCAAAAGACCAAGGAGACATTTCTTCTCTCCCAGGAGCCTTAATATTCATTTTTAAGTTTTCTCGACAGAGGTACACTTAAATAAATTTATAGAGAGCTCTGATTAGTCATGGCAAACATTCCATATTTTAACTAAAAATATGTTCAAGAGCAGAAAAGACTTAGGAGAGTTGGCAAATTTTCAACTTACATCTCCAGCAGCTGCAGCCTGAGAGATAGTGTAAATCCCAAAGAGTCCAGAATCCGAGTAACTGGCATTAAAAGCAGAAACCTAAAATTCAATGAAACGTAACTGTCATTCGACCAAATAAAACAGAGCCCAGTTCCCCTAAGGTTGTCTAAACAAAAACTTGTGCCTTCACAATATAAGCAAAATAGATTAATATTCAATTTTATTACTTCTGTCAAGGACTGAAATATTCTTTACACAGGTTACCCCTTTCAGAATTATAATAGTTTTTAACTTTTTTTCATTTAAATCTTTCCAAAGTAGACCACTCACTCTCCTTTCTACTGAATATGATCAACCTTTGTTTGATGATTAAAGGCTGGTGCAAACAAATCTGTGACCATCATTGTAACAGACACAGTATGGCTCAGTGGTATGAGTTGTGGGCTTAGACAAACTTGCTTTCTTTCCTCTGCTCTTGGTGACTCTTTTTCAACAATGTGCTTTCACTTCTCCTATAGACTATAGTCAAGGGTTAGGGGAAAATTTCTGCTTAGTGACTGTTTTTCAGATGCCCAAAGTAGCAAGGAGGCTGGCCCTTGGAAAACAGGATACTGCTGTCTGCCAGCTGAGCAGTGTTAGACTCCTCTCATGTTTCCCAGTGTTCATGTGGACTATTCACCTAAGGACCAGCTGAACTGTAAGTAAAGGTAGATTTTCAGGTTCCTGTAATAGATGTATTCACTTACATTCTTGGAGAGTGCTGTCCAGGAGTCTACATTTTAACACCTAGTGTTCTAGGTGATTCTCATGCATACTATAAAGATTGAGAACCATTGCTAGGGACCATATTAAACAAAAGAAGAAATCCACCTTAGTTTCTTGTTTAGTTAGACTTTTGATAATACCCTAATCACGCTCCAAATTTCTGGTAAATTCTGAAGTCAGGATTTCTATTAGATTATATCATTGGTGGAGGATAAGATAAAGATGTGGTTTATATGCTCAGTGAAATGATATTCAGTTATTAAAAAAAGATGAACTCTTGGCCTTTTGCAACAATTTGGATGGAACTTGAATCATGCTAAGTGAAATAAGCCAGAGAAAAATACTGGATGGTTTCACTTATATGTGAAATATAAACAAAGGAACTAACAAAAATACTCTTAGATGCTGAAATTAAATAGCGGATATAAGAGAGTGGTGTGGTGAGGACATGGACTTAGGGGCTGGGGGATGGAGCGGCACTAGAACTCTGGTGGTGGGTACGGAGACCGAGACACATGGTCAAAGTGTAAGTCCGTCCTCCAAGCACCCAGATTCAATGGTGAGGAGTCAAGTATGAAGACAACAGCAAACAATGAACCAGAATAAAGAAATTCTAGAGGAAATAAAAGAAAAAAGCAGCTAAATTATAACTAAAGACTAAATTAAGGTAATGGTTTTCAAACTATTTTTCAGGGAAACGTAAGGTTCTGTACAAAAAGCGCCCAGGGTTTCACTGCCAAGCAGGTCTTCGAAACTTCTTTATGGCGCACGCTGGTGGCCTAGCAGACAGAGCACTGGACACAGTCCATGTACATCCCCAGGACCTGGGATCAAGGCCTGCTGCTAGGGGAACAACAAAATGAACAACTAAATTAAATAAGCAGAATAAATAAAATAAGGGCTTCTTTCTCCTTTCTCTTTCTACTTGACAGCCTGTTTCCCTTCATTCACGACTGTACCTTTCCTTTAAAAAAACAATACATCTTTATCAGTAAAAACTTTCCTGTTTTACATTATAGTTGGGAAACCCTATAAAAATAAAGGCTCCTCTAGTTGGAAAAAAAAAAAAAAGTTTGAAAACCATCACTCATGCATTAAACAGAGGAATAAAAAGAGAAGACATTTGAATTTCCATTATTTGATACTCAAGTGTCAAGTGGCCAAAGATATTCTAAAGAATAAGCCTGCCAATGCCATGAACTGTTGCTGAAATTATGAACATTTAATCCTATAATTTAATATATTTGTTACCCTTTACAAATATATCATTAAAGGTTATGTAGGGTGTTGTTTTGGGCAAACGCTGGTCACTCATTAAATTGTTGACAGTTTACAGTCTCTTGATTTGAATATAATTATTTTGAAAGTTTTAACCCTTTCCTCACTGTCATCAAAAGGTGTCTTCTAAAGTAACATGGGCTGTTTGCTCTGATTAAATGTTACCATTTTCCTTACTTAATTTAAGGTAGAGGGGTAACTCTGTAAGCAATTTGTATACTTTTTATACACTTGGCTAGAAAACAGAGAAAACAGTAAAACTGAGAAGGCAGCCACAAGAACATTAAGGGAGAGAAGAAAACAAGACTAAAAACTGGCTCTAGGGGGGAATGATTAATATCTAAAATGATTCTAAGGAGTTGACATGGATTTCTGACTTTTCAAGCACTCAGTTCTTCTATGTTAGAGTAGGAACATAACAGGAAGCTGCTGATCGCTCCAGTAATGCACTAACATCAAAGCTGGCTATCTCTACAGTGTATGAAGATTTTCATCTTAAATTTGAGAGGAGATTTTAAGAGCAGGACTACATTGCAAACATGGAGACTTTGCAAACAAGAGGGGCAGTATCAGCTCAGACTCACGTCAAATGGCTGGTTGATTCCCTTGGCAACAGCTTGGTAGAGCGAGCTGGTGGCATTGCTGCCCCTCTTGACATGTGGCCCGGCCCCAAGGACATGCTGGAGGACGCTGAACGCATCTGCGTCGGCACTGCCTACGGCAGCACTTTCGGCAACCAGAGCAGCATGGACGAGACTGTCTCCATTCTGTTCTCGAATTTCACCTGAAGCCATGGAAGGAGAGAAGAAAGAAGACAGTGACTTGGTCACCACTGCTTTTATTCGTCAGTGTTCTCCTCTACATAGTATTAACCCATTAAGACTAAGATTGCCTATGGTCTAGGGCCTCCCCAAGTCATCCTATCCTCATAAAAACATGTTCAACACACACTACCAGGCAACTGAATTCTTTCCTTCCACACTGAGACTACTAATCTGTTTCCACTCCACAGGCTACTGCGGAGAAGTGGAGGGAATAGTTTTCTGGTAAGTTAACCCCCAGAGGACAGAATGCTCACCTCCACGGTACCTGGCCTTTGCACCAGACAGGCCGAGTCCACCCCTCATGTTGAGAAACTGCTCAGCAACTTGCTTTAGAACAGGATGGCTCACACCTATTTCAACAAAAACAAAACAGCTTGCACCGGAATTCCAGAACCTCAACTGTAAAATCACTATTGTTCTAAAAATACATGATTATATAATTCAGAGATTACAGACGCAAACAATAAGGAAAACAAGTCCCTTCCCCAAAGCTACTCTCCCAGAGCTATCTAATCACATATATTCAGCTGAGATTTCCCCACTCCAAGTTTTAGATGTATTAGTAGCCTCGTTTTCTTTTTCTTTTTAAAGGGGGAGGAACCAGGCAGCAGTGAAGGCAACTAGGCAGGCAGACAGGGACAGGAAGAAGCACTTTTGAAAAATACGCTTAGTTGTTCCTCTTTTGGTTGCCTATCTACCCACCCACCTTCGACCCCTGCCCCTGGGTTAAGAACTCAGGTCCTTGGGCTTTACATGGACTGTGCCTGAGCCACCAGGTGCACCTTCTTTAGTTTAAAATGATCTTATTCTGGTGCATGCTGGTGGCTCTGGTCCTAGAGATGGGTGGGCGGCTGGGATGTGGACCTGGGTTCCGGACCTGGGGCCAGGGGAAAGCACCAAAAACAAATAAACAAATGAGAGTGCTTTCTTTTCTTCTTCTCTAAATACGCTCCTTTCCATCTGTTTGAAAAAATGATGTTATTTTACTGATGTTGTTTCTAACTTATCTGTTATAATTTACAGCTGAGTGATGTACATTAAGCATTTAATGGTGATAAAAAATTCCATTATATTTCATCATTAATCAATCAGTTCTTTCTTGGTAGACAAAAGCTTGCTTCCAATAGTTGGAATATTACCTATTACAATATTATTGTACATCAGAGAACACTTTCAAGAGAGTGAAAAAACAGCTGACAGAATGGGGAAAATATTTGTAAATCATCTATTAAGGATTTAGTATCCAGAATAGAAAGAACTCTTACAATTCAACAATAAAAAAAAAATCAATTTTAAAACGGCAAAAGACAATAGCTATTTCTTCAAAAATATATAAATGGCCAAAAAATACATGAAAGACGCTCAACATCAGTAGACATTAAGGAAGTGCAGACCAGACCCACAAGGAGATACTGCCTCACACCCACCAGGATGTCCATAAGCCACAGACAGCTATAACAAGTGCTGGGGAAGATGTGGAGAAATTAGCACCCTCGTGCACTGCTGGTGGAAATGTAAAGTGGTGCAATTGTTTTGGAAAATATTCGGGCAGTTCCTCAGATGGTTAAACAGAGTTACTATATGTTCTGGCAATTCTATTCCTCAGTACATATGCAGAAGAATTAACAGGTTTTCTCATAAAAACATACAATGAATACAGTTCCAATAGCCAAAGGGTGAAAACAACTCAAATGACCAAATGCTGAATGGATAAACAAAATATGGTGACAGAATATTTTTCAGGCAGAAAAAGGAATGGAATATTGATACACATTACAATACAGATGGACTATAAAAACACGGCAAGTCAAAGAAGTCAGTTATAAAAGGCGACACTACTGTCTGACTCCACTGACAGAAAATGTCCATAAAGGTCAGCGCTAGACACAGAAAACAGATTAGTGGTTGCCAGAGACACGGAAAAAGTAGAATAGAGAGTTACTATTAGTGATGACAGAATTTCTTTTGGGGATGATAAAATGTTCTAAAATTAGAAATGACAATAGTTATATAACTCTGAATATACCAAAACTCAGAGAATTGTACTCTTTTAAAAGGTGAATTTTATGTGAATCATGCCTCGATTAAGCTGTAAAAAATGAAACAAAGAAAAAATATTGCAAATATTTGTCTGTGTAACTGTTTTATAATCTTTATCAAGTGTTTCTGTAGGATAAATTCTTAGAAGCAAAACTGCTTGGTCTAAGAGTATCAACATTTAGAATTTTAATAGATTTAACAGATTCAATAGCTCTCCAAAAAATGTACCAGTTTATACTTCCACCAAGAATTTTGAGTGTATTTCTCCATACCCTGGTAATGTTGGGCAGTGACAATCTTTTTGCCAGTCTCACAGATTAATATTTTCTTAATTATTAGTGACGTTTACCAGCTTTTACAATGATAATTGGCCACATACACTCCGCCCCCATGAATTGTTTGTTCACGCCCACTGACTTGTTTTCTATTCAATGGCACTTCTTTTTGAAAAACGAAAACAAAACTTGTAAAAACTTGTTGCTTAGAGAAATTTGCCCTTAGAGAAAGTTTGCAAATACGTAATAAATTTAAAGCCAGTAGTTTACAAAGTTACATTTTAGATTTTGCTTTAAAAATAAATGAAAAAAGACTAACAAAAATGAAAAAAGACTACCTGTCTGAGAGTTTCTCAAAGTTGTTCAATCCTGTGTTTGCATATAGTTTGACTGCTTTTGAGAAAGCAAACTGATATGCAAGCAACAATCACTTACCAAGTCCAATCAAAGCCATTCTTGCACTTGTAAAATGGTTCTGAACAAAGTGATGCAACTGAGGAAGTGAAAAAAACATTAATGAGGCTGCACTGGTATAAAAAGCTGTATACACTTACAGCTGCAGTTTAGCAGTAAATAAATACTCAGGCTTCAAAGCTGCTGCAGTGAACTATAAAGGACCACCTTAGTGAATGACACTGATTAAAAGTCATAGCTTGGAAGAGCTAAAACTTGACGTAGTGATAGTTACATAACTCTGAACATAATGAAAACAAATTGTGCACTTTAAATAGGTGAATTGTATGGTATTACATCTCAATAAAGCAGTTACTGAAAAAAAAAAAGGAATAAAAAAGGAATGAATGAGAGAGCATATACTTGTGATGTTGAAAAAAGGGGACTAAGTTATTATACTGTAACGTGATTGAAGTAGCACATCATTCCTTTTGTCTGTAAAGGAAGTATAAAGCACTGTTAATATTCTAAAGAGTTTCACTATACCCTTCCTGCCCATCTTTTAAGGTTTTTTGGCCATGAAGTTATTGTCTCTCTGAATGACTATAAAATTACCTGGGGAGCTTAAAAAACAAGACATTGTCACTGTCTCCTCACCCCCAACCCATTCCTGGGCCCACTCTGTAGACTGACCTAGTAGATTCAAATTGGAATCTTAGAATCTCTTTTAAAATCAACCATTCTCCCCATACTCCGCCCCCATTCACAACCAACCACCGAGGTGATCTGAGGATCAGGGGAATTTGAGAATCACTGATTTATACTATCACTATTACTTTAGACCTTTTATACAAAAGAATACCTAAAATGTGCATTCTCAACAAGAGAGCTATTACATCCAAGAAGACTGAAAACTGGCACTTGGGAGTAAGAAAAGAATCTCATCTTTTATAATTAAGTTATAAATATTCATACAGTACACAAACAGATATGTCTGTAGTATTAACAATTCATTGGGGGCTTTAGAAAATGGTTGCCTAAGAAGACTCCTTGAGAATAGGTGATAATGTTAGAATCACTAGGCTAAGGTAATGAAACTGAATTTTTAATAAATAGATTAAAATTTGTGCCCTAAATGAATTGTGTCTACATCTATGGAGTCACCTTGGGAAGTCATCATCTTTTTTCTTTTTCTTTGTCTATGAATAGTATTCTACTGGATGCTGCCATTGTTCAAAGCATTATGGCACTGATTTCTTGAAAATTTCCTTTATTATAGAGACACATTTAAAAATGCTAATAACTGAGAAAACTATGGTTAACAGCTTAGTATTTGTCTCTACTTAAAAAAAAAAAAAAAAAAAGCACCCCTTTGGTTATATTTATCCTACTCATAAGCTAACTTTTCTTCACTTGATAATATGCTATGGAGTTTTTCCTTATCAACATTTTTGAATAGTTGAATAGTGCTCCATTCTATAGATATTTAACTCATTCCTTAATGTCAGATAATTAACTTGTTTCTAATTTTTTATAATCATCAACAGTGCTATAATAGACATCGTGTAGATAAATGTTTTACTTAGTGCACTCTTGGATAGTATCAGTTACAATTTTAAGTGTATATATGAGTGATAGGTATTACATTACTGACTGATAAAAGGACAGTTTTCTTAACCAGGAGGTAAGGCAAAAAAAAAAAAAAGAGGGTGGGGGAAACAGTTCAGTTTCACAGTGTGGCTCACTGGAAATGAAATGAGAACAAAACCCTTAATTTCCAAGTCATGTATATTTGGAAAGTGTTGACAATTTCTAATTTTTCTTTTAAGTAAAAAAAAAAAAATCTAAGGGGATGGATGTGTGGTGTAGTAGGAAAGTAAAGTTATATATACACAACGATGTTTGCAGATTTTACATTCAATGCTTCACATTTTGAAAAGAAAATTCTATTTTATAGATATAGCAGCTTTGATATGTGACAGATTTGCACTACCAGCAAAATAAGGCTGGTGCTGGTGAGCAGGCTGATAACAGAAAGGGAGGTAAAGATGTGGGGTTCACTCCTAAATAATTCAGAGTAATGAAAGGAAGATTTTTAGCGAAGAGATTCTGATATTTAAACACTTAAATGCTATTTAAAAATACTGTTCTATCTATACTATTTGTACGCACATACGTAGAAAAAGGGTCTAGAAGGAAATGTACCTAGATATTAAAATGGAAACCTTTAGGTTTGTGAGATGTTTTCTTTCCCTTCATTCTGCTTGCCTTTTCTGAATTTTCTGTAATGAAAATGTTCATTTTGGAATAAAAATGTTCTTGCCTTTGTAGTTAAAAATATGTAAAAATTGTTCAGATAGAATTTTTGTTACAAAGCAAGCTGATAGAAAAAAGCAAGTTTGGTGGGCCCTGGTGAAGTAGCAGTTAAATTAATCACCTCTTAAGGAGCCCTGGGTTTGAATCCTGGATCCCGGGGGAAGCAACCATGTGAATACATAAAAATAAAATATAAAATGCTTCTGAAAAAAAAAAAAAAAAAAAATCAGGGAAGTGAATTATGAGACAAAAGAGTACAGCAAAGAAAACTGAAAGGAAAATGTTCCATTTTATGTGAAAACAGGCACATACAGTGTAAAATGTCACGTGTTTATCAGTACCTCATCTGGTGTCACTTTTCCAATCCTATAATCAGGACAATACAAAGAATTAGCCAAGGCATTTCGGTAAGCGGCAGCGTGCAAATTTTCAATGACACCTGTGAAGTAAAAGCAGTTATTATAGAAATGCAATTCAAATAATGACAAGTGTTAGAACTTAGAAAGCAAGTAGACTATACAACTTTAGTCATTTTTTTATGATATTCAAGTACTAAGGGAACTTCAAATCTATTATCATTTAACCTGTAGGAACTTTTAAAATTCTGTCAGTCAAGTGTGCTAAGAAAATGAGATTACAGGACAGTGGTTTCCATATGCTAGAACCCATGTAAACACTTCCAACTCTAATCTACCCGTTATCATCTGGAAAGCAGAATGGTCAAGGTTTTAGGACGTCTAAGTCCAATTATAGTTCTGCCACCAACCTGTCATGTGATCTTGGATAAATCAATCACTCAATCTAGATTTTACTTACTTCTTTCTAGGTTCCCGCTGTAGGTCAGGAGGGAGTTGTCAAGGTAAGAGATGTGAGAGAGTTAGTCACAGATCACATTGCTAGCTTCCAGGGGTCAAGTGCACACCTCACTGGTGCCCTGGCACTGTCCCTGCTCTCCAGCCTCAGTGCCTCTGCTTGAGGCATGCCCCTTTATCTTGCTCATTATTTGGGTACTCTTCCTCTGCAGGCACAGAGCTAGGTGCTGAAGAACAGAGATGAGCAGGGCAATGCCTACCCTTCAAATGCTGAGAGGAAAAACTGAAATCAATAAGGCATTATGGGTACTAAGTCAGTGTTGTATCAGATGTCCAGTCAGGCAAAAAGGAAGGGCAGTGGGAATTGGAAAGGAGTCACAGAAGTAAATTTTGGGATGAGTCTTAGGAAATGAGTGTTTCCTTAGGTGAATGATTTGGGAAACAAGGCATAAAGTATGACAAGTGTTTGGTTCAAAGGGGAGTTGCAGGTGGGACAGGAAGAGAGAGAGCAAGAAACGAGTGGGGCAGGGAGAGGCCGCATCATGAAGGTTAACGTGCTAGGTTAAAGACGGTGGACTTTACTCCACAGATAAAAAGAAGTCTTTAAAGATTTTCACTGGATTTTCACGTCAGAAGGATCATTATAATCACAACGTGGGAGATGGACTGAAGATGGAAATGCGGGGGCAGAGACACCGGGCAGGAGCCTGTCATGTGTGTTCTGGTTGACAGGAGTGGGGCTGGGGCCTCACAGCTACCAGGGGGAAGCTACTCTGGACACCAAGGTCTTCTTTTCTACAGTTTCACCCTGTTGTTTCTTTTGCAGAGGGTCAGAGTGACAGAGACACCTCACTCCATTGGGACACAAAGAATCACCTTGAAAAAATACCAGCTAGCATGAGCCCAGCCCTCAGGAGGTTCCAGACCCTGCCAGGAGACCCTGTCCCACAGGCGACCCGCTCTGACCTGCCCAGCTCAGTGCTGCTTGCGGCGCAGTCCTGGGTGGTCTCCCCACAAGCCCTGCTGCTGCTAGAAGTGAAATGACTTCCAGGAGTCAGCGGTGCTTACTTACAAGCCTATTTTGCCAACTGAACGTGGCATGATTAAATAATTAAACATTATATAAACATGAAATCTGAATTTAAAAAAACCCAAATTCTTTTTTAAAAATTAGGTTGCTTGCTTTGGAAAGACCAGGTAAAAGTGAGTTGGCTGAACATTAATAGCAAATCATCACAATAAATAATAATAGCAGCAGCAACAGCAGAAACCATCTGCTGAGTTTGGTGTAAGCAAAACCTCTGTTAAAAAAACACTGCCCTTCTCTCTTCCTGTTGGCCTGTGTACTCTCCTTCATTCCTGCCTGCATCATTCCTTAATAAACAAAAAAGTTTTGGGAAACGGATTCTGTAACTGATTTACATTACTATTGAAGATGAAAAATAATCAACAATGTAAATACTTAGAAACAAAAGAACAAAAAACAAAAATCTAAACTCAAGTAGAAAAAATTTCAACAGCAATGTTTTTCTTCTACAATCTTCACAAAAACCTAGTATCTTAAAAGTAATTAACTGTAATTTTTTTTTAAGGAGGAAGGCAGGCAGGGAGGAGGCAGGAATGGAGAGAGGAAAAAAGCACATCATTTGTTTAGATGTCCACACCCCACCGTACCCTTCCCTGGGCTGTGAACATGGGTCCCTGGGGTGCATGAGGACCATGCCCCAAGCACAGGCCCAACAATTACATGCAATTTGAAAACACACTTACGAGTCTGCGGATTCTGAAAAGCCACAGCTTTGTCAATCCTTAGTTGAGGCTGAAGGGCAGCTACCTCCCAACGACGAAATTCTGGTGCTGTGGTGACATTGAGCAGGACCTCCATGAGAATATCACTACAGAAGACCAGAGAAGAGTTAAGGGTGAGAAGCATAAAGTCCATTCATTCTACTGTACAAAGCAGACTGCTTTGTGCCTGCCTCTGCAAGACATCCCTAGGCAGAAGTTCTCACACATTAGCTGAGCTAGAAGCAGGTAACAGAAGACTGCAACTGAGCTTCAACCAGCCATCCCACCTTCAAATGTTCAAATGTTCCTGACAGCAGCAAAACAAGCTAATGTTTGCAGCCTTTCTTTTCTTTGCAACATTCTCATTACCTCATTGTAACTCAGGCCTATAAAATAAATCAAGGAGTCAGGATCTGGGTCACTGCTTCTCGAAGAGAGAGAGCGGTGTCCCACCTGGTCCCCGCTTTTCTAGATGTATGTTGTCTGTCTTTCTTTACGGCTCCTGCAGCCTCCACTCGGGGAACCCTTTCAACCAGCCGTGCAGGTTGCGGCATTCTACATAGCAGCAGTGCTCTCAATATTAAACTTCAGGCCTGGCGGTAAGCAGTGCTGCAAGCATCTGGTTAAAAATAATCCGCAACCAATGTGAGAGGTTACAATGTCATGTTAAAACGACTAGAACAGAGCAGCTTGGCATTTCTCTAGAAGCAGGTCCTAAACATGTGCAGGTACTCACACATCATCCCGCAGGCACTCCACAGTGTACGCCATGCTCTCCCTTGTGGAAGTCACACTGAATCAGAAGCAAATGACAGAGAATTATCTAAGTCAGAAGAATACGCTTTCCTTTATATCTTCATCAAATTCATCAATTCCTCTGGAGACAATTATTTTGGAAGTATAAATAATAATATAACAAAAACATGTACACATCAACTAAAATTTTAAAATATTAAAAAAAAAAAGGCAAATAATTCAGCCTTCAAAAGGAAATCCTGACATATGTTATACATGGATGAACCCTGACCACATTGTGCTAGGTGAAATAAGTCAGCCATAAAAGGCCAAATGTGGGATGATTCCAATTATATGAGATATCTAAAACAGTCAAAATCACAGAGCCCGAGCAGTGAAGGCTGGTTGTCAGGGGCTGGGGAAGATGAAAATGTTCTGGAGATGGTGTGGTGGTTACTTAGTGACACACCACCACATAGAACTGTACATCTAAAAGTGGTCAATTTCATGCATATTATGCATACAATGTACGTTTGACCACAACTTATTAAAAAGTAGCAACTTCAGTTGAAGATCTCTCTGTACCTTTACCAGAGTAATTCCCTCACTCTTTCCTACTCCCGAGACAATAAGCACTTCCATATTATTTTGTTTGACAAAATGATAAATGCCTCATACCTTAACAATATCTGAAGCTGTCCTTTTCACCAAACATTTAAAGTCTTGTTATACGTTAAATAGATCTAATTCCCTAACTGCTATGTAGGCCCGTCATGATTATATCATACTTTATTAAACCATTTCCTTAAATCCCCAAAGATAAGCATTTCCATTGTTTCTAGTATTTATAAAGCTAGAGAGTATCTTTGGGCATGTGGATTAAAAACTTCTAGCTTTTAGGATAGGTGCATTTTCAACATTGCTAGATATTCTTTGACAACCAGCAGTGTAAGAGATTCTCTGATTCCTTTAACACTGTCAACATGACACATAAAACATCAGATGGATATGATATGGTACCCTCATGCTGATACAAGTAAAGATCAGTGTTTCTGGCTTTCTCTTCTGTGAAGAGACTGTTCTATCCTCTGTCCATCCACCTTCTCTTTCATTGATTTTGCCTCCCTATTTGTATTTCTGTTTTCCACACAATCCTCTCCATGTTATGTTTGTTGCAAATATCTACTCCTGGTTACCTGAATTTTTACTTTAAGGCATAAAAATGTTTCATATTTTGATGTAGTTAAGTTCATTCATCTTTTCCTTTTTGTCACAGAAAAGCATTCATTTAGAATAGAACATTTTCTGGTTTTCACTATTTCCTATTACTTATTTTTAACAAACCTTAATTCACCACCAACTGCTTCAACTCCACGGGTTATCTTGAAAGATGAAGCTCCTTTAGTAGTCTTGAAAAAGAAAGAACAGTTGTTTCCAGGAGCTTTTAACATCACATTATATACAAGATTTTATGTTTGTCATTAGATTAAAAAAGATCTTTCCCTAAATAAGATCCTTTCACTTTAAGAATTATAAATCTAAGTTCACCAAAGCTCACAAGTATAGTCTTTAATATAAAGTATCTAGAGAAAAATTCCACTATTAAATATGTTTAACTGCATCCATCATAAATTCTGTAATAAGACTTGATTGTGGGAAAGAGTTACTGTCTTTCAATTTCTGGCACTTAAAAATTTTTTTAAACTTCATGTTCCAGCAGATGTAAACTAATTTAATGTTTCTTAGTGTTAATGACTGGGTTGAGTAGTGTCTCCCCAAGATTCATATCCACCCAGAATCTATGAAGTGACCTTATTTGGAAATAGTCTTTAAGGATCTAAGTATTTAAAACGAGGTCACACAGGATTAGAATGGTCCTAAATCTTATAAGATAGGAAACATTCAATCAGAGGGGAATTTGGACACAGAGACACTGAGATCGAAGTAACAGGAACACCAAGGGTTTCCGGCAATCCCAGAAGCTCAGAAGATGCAAAGAAAGATTCTTCTTAGAGCCTCTGGAAGGAGCGTGGCTCAGCTGATATCCTGACTTTGACTTCTAGCCCCTATAACTGTTGAGGAATCTCTTGTTTAAACCACCCAGTGTGCAGTCATTTGATATGGCAGTCCTGAAACTAATATGTTGCTTTTAGAGTTTCTTTTCTGTAGGATGGAGATACTACAGCATATACACATTCTGTGGTAGTAAAGTTGCTTACCAAACTGGATGCCAGACGGAGCAAATGAGAGGTTCCCAAATTGTTGGAGTCCTCATATCTGCTGCCTGTTTTAATGAACAAACCAATTCTTGATGCAGGAGCATAATTTTCCAGAGACGCAATCACCAAACCATTTGGCAACTTGGTAAACTGGGGTTAAAAGGAGACGTGATTAATGTCTTATGTCACCAAGGAGGGTAAGGCATGCCTGGGCTGCAGTGAGTACCTGCTGGGGACTAACCTCAAGCTCCTGAGGATGCAGGGGCACTCCTGCAGGGGCAGCCGCGGCCTTCACTTTCGGAGCAACTTTGAGGGAATAAAATCTCTAAACACAGAAAAACACAGGTTATGGAAAGTTTTCACAATAGCAGTACACTGTACCCCACGGTGTTCAAGCAGTAGAGGGTTTAGTGATAAAAGAACTCCAGGGGAGGATTTAGCTGGTTATCTTATTATGGACTAAATAGTCCATCAGTTTGCCCGAATCACTCTTAAGCCTCTATTCGTGATTTGGAGAGTCTCTAGAAATGTTGAGTTCTATGTGATTTTTCTTAAATATGTATGGAATTACTAATCTTTCTTTTATTTTTTAACTATCTTATTAAAGCTTCAAGAGATTCTAGCGCTAGTGCTTCAGAATTCTTCGAAACACCATAAGATTGCCTCATCCACACCACTTTACAGAGTATTACTACTTCTGCTTTCTTCCTAGTCTTACTTCTTAGTCTCTTTTCCAATTGAAATGACTTGTCTCCTTAAGCATTTTAGCCACCTTTAAAAAAACTGACATGGAAAACTTCATCTTAGCCACCAACATTTCCCACCGTCTCTTCGCTCTCCCGTGTGCTCCACCAAGAAGACACAAACGAGGATTCAGTCCACTTTGACTAATATAAATTGGTATTATCCTGAGATTTAGCCACAGCACATTCTAGATACATAATATGCAGCCACTCAAAGGGTAAAAGAGTTTTTTTTTAAATGTTGGATAATGGATCCAACATGTTTAATTTTATTCAGCTTTTTGGGAGGAGGGGACAAAGGACAGGTAATGTGACAGTATTCATTTGGATTCAGCCTAAGGTCACGAGGTTATTAGCGAAGCCATACTTAATAAAACTTGGTACTCGCAAGATCAAATGAGCTGGCGTCTCCCGTGGATCCCCTTCACAAGCTGCAGTGTCCTTATTGTGATGTCCAGATGGGATATGTGTTGTACATCTGGCATCAGTGCTGCACTAAATGGGCTCCTAGTTTTCATTTGCTTGTAGGACATCTTAATTATAAATTACAATTAGTTTTGCTTTTATCATCAATTGCATTTGCTGGGTGTGGTACAGTTAACTCCACTTAGAGGAATTTGGCTTTTATTTTTCAAAAAGGGTAACATTTAAAATATGTGAGCACAGAAGTTAAATTGGAACAATACGCTGCCCAGGGAGATGGAGGTGCCGTGCTCGCAAAGCTGTTTGAACAGTGACACTTGGCTGATTATGTGCTTTAGATCATTTGTCCCATTCAAATCAGTTGCCAAGAAGTCTCCTAGCAATTGTCATGCAATTACTAGGTTGTTTCAACACAATATTTATACAATTATATGTAAAGTAAGTGTTAAAATAAGAAATAATAATTGCTGTCAAGTTTACTGCAATTTGTTTACACTGGTCCTCTCCAACGTGTTCTCTTTAAGGCCTTTTTTCCTGTACAGGATGCAGGGGAGTGGACAGAATGGAGATTTTGTAATCTTTTGCTAGTGGAACTGGGCTGCCACCAAAGCTTCTTAATCATTAGTTTATCTAGGGAGAGTAAGACAATTAAATTGTGGACATTTGTATCGTGTGTCTATTTAAACATCAAGCACAAGGACACCCCATTCCCTGATCTTTTTATCTGCCTAGCAAGTTACTAGCTTGTCCAGTAAGGCCTGTACTACCGGCCACTAGGGGCTGGATAATTCTTTGTTTGGGGCCTGTCTCCTGCATCGTGGGATATTTACTTAACAGCACTCTTGGTTTCTAGGTGCCAGTGGCACCTCTCCACATGTTGTTACCACCAAAAGTGTCTGCAGATATTCTGGAGGCAAAATTGGTGCCGCCGAGGTTTGCAAAAGTGTCCCCCACCTCCCCGCTTCCGATAACCAGCGCACCACAGCCACATAACAGTGACACTCAAGTGACACTACGTATCAACTGGGCTTGCAGGTGGAGCCTTAAGGGGATACGGACGACCAACGAAGAGCCCCTCCTAGCGGAACTTTAACAAGAGATCAAGAAAAGGACACACGGTGCAGCCAGGTCGCTGTGTAACAATGAAGCTCCAAGCACAGCGATAAAGCCCACTTGACGGCTGAGGAAACTGACGTTCGGCGACACGGCGCGAAGCGGAGGCCGCAGCGGACAGGCCGGGTCTGCAGCGGCTTCCTGCCGCCGGGTGCCGCGGTCTCCTCCGACGCGACAGGGCAGCCGTGACCTTCAGAGGTCTCCGCACCGAGTGGCTGCACCTCCGTTCTCAAGCCCTCGCCCTCTCTCTAGGGTCACAGGCCTCTTCTGCTCACAGCACGAGCCGGGCCTCCGAGGCCCGACCCAGACGGCCTGCAGGGATCAGCTGAAGGGCAGACGGAAGCGAGGCCCGGCCCCCACGCCGGGCACCACCGATCTGAATCGCCTTGCTGACCAACCGCTCCCAGTCTCTTCCCGAAACCCGTCGGCAGTGCTCACCGAGAAGGACCCGGCTCTGGTTAGCAGCTTCATGGCTCAAGAGCGCTCTGACCCCTCGGCCACCGCCGGCTTAAAGGAAAGCAAGATGGTGGCGACCGAGGGGAGTTTCCCAGCGTCCCCCGCGACGCCCTGTCCCACGCCCCCTGCGTGCGGGGACTCTCTATGCGACCGCTCTCTACTGCTCCGTGGAGGAGGTTGGACCAGTCCAATTCCTCCAAGACCAAGGGTGGAGAGACGAGCACTTTTCCTAAGTAAATATTCAGAAATGAATTTAGGTTACGATTTTTTTTTTTCATTTTTTTCCTGGCCCAGATGTCAATTCTGTAATCCTTTACGACTGTCAACGACAGCCCAGTCACTTTGGATTCTTCCGAGCCGGATTGCCCAGTGGAGTACCCCGCTTTCGCCGGACTCCGGCTGCTGTCGCCGGGCCGGCGCGCTCCTTGCAGCCCGACTTTCGGGCTCTCCGGCAGCCGGCGGCTTTAGTACAGGCTTCCTTGTGTCTCCGCAGACACTGGGACTTCGGGGTGGCGTGGTTGCCTCCTGCTCGGTTAAGTCACCCCTAGATCGTCTGAGATCAGAGAAGTTAGCCAGTGACTTAGCTGCTGTGGCTCCCAGAACAGGCTGGGGACACACAGGCGCGCCCGAAACCTAGGGAGCCTTCGCGACTAAAACTTATGCTCTTAAGGAATTTGTTTTCTAGGCTGGGGTACCTGGAAAACAAAAACGTAACTAGTTTTCGTATGAAAAAATTAGAATTTTTTTGAGTTGCAGGAGTGTGTGTGTCTGACTTCTGAGCTGAAACCTGCTAGTGAGAATCAGCGTGTCTTGGCGTAGAGCGTTCTCGCTTTTCTTCAAGGACTATTCCGAAGTTGGCTGGTGACAGACATTTCTAGAGATTAGCTGTGGTTTCTATCCTTCAGTGACTTGCTGTCTCCTCCCTTGGTACCCAGCGTAGCTTTACTATCTTTAAGGAGTTTGTTAGATAGGCATCATCTCATAATTTCATACCGGCTTAGAACCTGCATTTTTACAAGATCCCGAAGTGATTCGCAGACACCGTAAAGTGTTAAATGGCCTGTTGTTGTAGACATTATATAGCATAGACGAATTGATGTCCTCTTTGGCAGGTGGCTGAATTTCTCCACATCTGTAAGGCAGCCAAGATGACAGTCAAGATGAACAACTAAATGCAATGCTTCCTCCTCTCTTTTCCTGCCTGCCTACTTGCCTTCATTCCTGCCTGAAACTTTCCTTAAAAAAAAAAAAAAAAAAAAAAAAAAAAAAAAAAAAAAAAAAAAAAAAAAAAAAAAAAAAAAAAAAAAAAAAAAAAAAAAAAAAAAAAAAAAAAGGCGCATGAGATGATTTTAAGGTGGTACTCGAATGAACACTTCTATTTTAAGTTATATATTTTTAAATATTTACTATGACAAGCAATACTGGCAATGTTTCATCTTTTAATACATCTATAAAAGAATAAAAGTTGGTTTAAACAACATTAAATTAACTGTAGGTGACATGGAGAGATGACATATCATGAAGGTATGCTAGTGAATGAGGTTTGGGAAACATTGTTCTGATCAAATCTCCCACTGCCTAAGTTTTTCCAAAGATTCTCCGTTTTTAAGGATAATATTCATGAACATGTCAGACACATGTCTCTTGTACCTTTTAATCACTACTCCCATATTATTAGCTGCACCCCGAGACCAGTCACTGAACTTCATGATCTGATAGAATTCAGGTTAGTTCCATGATTATTATTTTTAAAGAGGAAGGCAGGCAGGTAGATAGCAGGCAGGCAGGAAGCAAAAGGAGGAAGAAGCATTTTATTTTCTTAGTTGTTCATTTTAGTTGGCTTGTTTGGCACACGCATATTTGAAGATAAGCACTCCATGCCACAGTCTATAAAACTATGTGGTGACCCTGGAGAACTGATTTCTCACTCAAGATATATGAGCCACATGGAAGTTGAGGGGTGTGTGTGTGTGTGTGTGTGTGTGTGTGTGTGTGTGTTCAAAATGATTGTAATTCATGGCATCAGCAAAATCCATCAGAACCCTTCTAGGCATTTTCTCAATTGAGTGGGGTCAAGTTCTCTCTGATGGTAAAATGAGATGATGTGAATCTGTAAACCAGCAGAGTCAAAATCACACGAGCAAAGACTAAATGTAGGAAGGAAATTGTGCTGACATTCAGCCTTGGGAAAGACTGGCCATGCTTCGGTGCACACAATTCTCACTGCTACCCTAGTTCTTCAAGTTTGGTTGCTCAGCTTCTATTGCACATCTTTGAGATCCCAGTTTCTTGGGGACATATCCTTTACTCTACATGACAATCACCTGGCTGGTTAAAATACAGATTCTGGGGTCTCACTGAAGCTCTCCTGAGAAGCTCTGCAGGTGAGATTTTGTCAGATGTATTTAAACAGAACTCCCTGGGCAAATGTGATTACTAAAGGGTCTGGAGATGTGTGGAGATGATGATGGATTTATATGGCTTCACTGGACATGTTTGTTCATTTAAAAATAGCATTCCCTCATTCTGAAAATATCTGTGAGGTGACTACAATGTTCCACACACAATGCAAAGATAAACAGATGACTTTTGCTTTGTGATACTAAAGACGTTCAGTGCAGAGACTATTAAAAATGCGTGTCCTTTGATTTTCAAAACTGTATAAAAATGAAAAAAACTCAAGGCTGCCCAGCTTTCTTAAAGACTTAAGACATTTAAAAATTCATTTTAAACAGAAGCTGTTTAAAACAAAACTTATTTCATAGTTACTGTACAAACATATTTTAAAGGAAAGGCACAGGCAGGAATGAAGGAGAGTAGGCAGGCAAGCAGGCAGGGAGAGAGGAGGAAGAAGCACCTTTTTATTTATTTAGCTGTTCATCTTGGTTGTTCCCCAAGCCTCAGGCTCCCAAACCCGTCCTAGGGATGTACATGGGCTGTGCTCAGCCAGAGGTGGCAAGTCAAATTGATACTCCACCAGGACACCACAACTGTATTTTAACATGGAAACAATACACACAGCAGATGTTTCATGCAGAAATCAAATTATCAGATACAAAGTGAACTTCAGTCCTGTACTGGGTAAAGGGGGGTGGCATGGGAAGCTTCATATTTTGCTTACATCTCAGAAATCATTTTGTAATTTCCAGAACTTTCACACACTGGGGGAAAATTTTGTATACGACTTTGGACTTGGGGCTGTCAGCGGGGTGGGGCTGGGGGGGCCCTCTGTGCACCAAGGGACAGAGGACAGGATAGATGGATGAGAAGGAGTTGCAGACAAGGAGCTCTCTGACGGTCACCTGGCACCACCACAGATGCCTAATGAGGTGATCCCCTTAGGAACAGTGCCTCAGCACAAATCTCCCTGTTCCTGCTCCTTTCCCACCTGTCCCCTGCCCCCACCCCATTTTCTATTAGTCACCGCAGTTCTATTCCAACTGTCCAAGGGTTGGTTTTGTTTAGTTTGTTCCTTTGTCTAGTCACATTCCATCTACAAGTGAGGTAATTTGGTATCTTTCGTCTTTTGACTTGTTTCACTTAGTATCATCCCCTCTAGTTCCATCCAGGTTGATTCAAATGACAGAGTTCCATCTCTTCTAAGGGCTGTGTAGTGTTCCATGCGTCCACGTACCACATCTTCTATATCCAGCTGATGTTGGGCACTTAAGTTTCCAGTTCTTAGCTATTGTGAATAGGGCTGCAATAAACATGGGGGTGCAAAAGTCATACATAGCCAGAAGTGGATGACAGATCATACGGCATTCCATCTTCAACTCTTTGAGGAAACTCCATAATGTTTTCCAGAGGGGCTGCACCAATTGAACTCTCAGCGATAGTGTGAAGACTTCTCTTCTCCACAACCTCGCCAGCATTTGTTGTCTCCAGACTTTTGGATAATAGCCACCTGAGAAGGTGTAAGGTGATATCTCATTGTTGTTTTAATTTGCATTTCCTTGATAGATCACCAGCGAGTAGGAACATCTTCTCAGGTACCTGCTGGCCATCTGTATATCTTCTTTGGAAATATGTCTCTTCAATTCCTCTTCCCATTTTCTGTTTGGGTTGCCTGTTTTTCTGTTATTGAGTTTTATGAGCTCTTTGTATATTTTGGATATTAAATCCTTGTCAGAAATAGGAAACACAAATATCTTCTTTCAGTTAATAAGCTGCCTTTTTGCTTTGGTGATGTTTTCTTTTACTGTGAAGAAGCATTTTAGCTGGATGTAGTCCCAGTTGTTTTTTCTTTTTGTTTCCCTTGGTGCTGGATTGAGTCTCCAAAGGCTGATGTCATGGGATGCCTTTTTATGTTGTCCTCTAAGAATTTTATGGTTTCCGGTCTCATGTCCTTTTCTAATTAATTTTTGTGAATGGGTAGAGTGATGTAGCTTCATTCTGTTGTACGTGACTGTCCAGTTTCCCAGTGCTATTTATTGAAGACAGTTTCCTTTCTCCACCATATGCTTTTGATTCTTTTGTCGTAGATTAATGGACTGATGTGAGTGGGTCAGTTTCTGGTGATTTAGTTCTAGTCCACTGATGTGTGCCTTTGTTATTATTCCTTTTGTTCGCTATTGCTTTCTAATACAGTTCAATGTCTGGGATTGTAATCCCTCTGGATTCGTTCTTTCCTTAATCATAATTGCTTTTGCTATTTGGGGTCTTTTATTGTTCCAAACAAATTTTAAGATTTTTTTGTTCTATTTCCTTGAAATAACACCATGGGATTTTAATGGGGATTGCATTAAATCTGTAAACTGCTTTAGGTAAGATGACCATTTTAGCAATGTTGATTCTTCCTGTGAGCAGGAAATGTCTTTCCATCATTTTGTGTCCTCTATTTCTTTTAAGGACTTGCAGTTTTCATTGTATAGGTCTTTTGCCTCCTTTTTAAAGTATATTTTGAGATGTTTGATTCTTTTTACTTCTATTTTAAATGTAGTTTTCTTGATTTTATTTTCTTTTAGCATGTTGTTTGCGTATAAAAATGCAACAGAATTTTGTGCATTGAGTTTGTAATCTGCTGTTTTACTGTATTCATTGATTAGTTCCAGAAGCTTTTTGATATAATTTTTAGGGTTTTCAATATATATAATCATACTATCTGACAATAATGATTGTTTTACTTCTTCCTTTCCAATTTGGATTCCTTTTACTTCTTTTTCTTGCCTAATTGCTCTTAAGACCTCCAGTATGATGTTAAATAGCAGTGTTGGGAGTGGACAGCCTTGTCTTGTTCCTGACCTTAGAGGTAATGTTTTAATTTTTTTTGTCATTGACTATGATGTTAGCTGTGGGTTTTTCACATATGGTCTTTATTACGTAGATAGGTAACTTCTATCCCTATTTTATGCAGGTTTTTTAAATTACAAATGTCTGTTGGGTCTTGTCAAAAGTTTTCCGTGTCTATTGCTATGATCATGTAGTTTTTCTCCTTGCTCTTGTTGATATGGTGTATTACATTAATAGATTTAATATATGTTGAACCATCCTTACATCCCTGGGATGAATCCCACTTTGTCATGACTGATGATCTTTTTGATGCATTGTTGGGTTCAGTTTGCTAATATTTTGTTGAGAACTTTTGCTTTTATGTTCATTAGAGATATTGGGCTATAATTTGCTTTCTGGGTGATGTCTCTATCAGCTTTTGGTATCAGTGTGATGTTAGCCTCATAGAAGGTATTTGGGAGTGTCCCCTATTCTTCAATATTTGGGAGAGTTTGAGAAGAGCAGGTATTAATTTTTCTCTAAATGTTTAGTAAACCTCATTAGAAAAGCCATCTGCTCCTGGCTTTTATTATTAGGGAGACTTATCACTTCAATTTCTTTGCTTGTGATTGTTCTGTTTAGGTTTTCCATTCTTTCTGAGTTCAGTCTTGGTAGACATATTTTTCTAAAAATCTGTCCATGTCCTTGAGGTTAACCACTTTGTTGTCATAGAGCTGTTCGTAGTATCTTAGGATGTTTTGTAGTTCTGTGGTATCTGTTGTAATGTCTCCCCTTTCATTTCTGATTCCAGTTATAAGAGTTTTCTCAATTATTTTTCTTTGTGTGTCTAGCTGGTGGTTTGTCAATTTTGTTTATTTTTTTCAGTGAGCCGACTTTTGATTTCCTTGATCTTCTGGATTGTCTTTTTGTTTTCTATTTTGTTTATTTCTGCTGGAATTTTTATAATTTCCTTTCTTCTACTAATTTTTGGTTCTAATTGTTCTTTCTCTGGTTGTTTTAAGTCTAGGGTTAGATTGTTTATTTGCAGTTTTTCTTGTTTCTTGAGGTAGGCCTAAATTGCAATGAACTTTCCTCTTACTGCCATTTTTGCTGCACCCCATAGATTCTGGTAGCTCATATCTTCATTTTAATTTGTCTGTGAGTATTCTTTAAGTTCCTTTTTGATTTCCTCTTTTACCCAAGAGTCCTTCAGGAGCATATTGCTTAGTCTCCAATTAATTTAGGGTCCTCCAACTTTCTTTTTGTGGTTGATCTCCAGTTTTAAGCCACTGTGTTTAGAGAAGATGCTTGGTGTGATTTTAATCGTTGTAAATTTGTTGAGAGATGCTTTGTGTCCCAGCAGATGATCTATCCTTGAGAATGTTCCATGCGTGCTTGTAAGCAAATTCTATTGTTATTGGGTGAAGAGTTCATAGCATATTTACTAGAAGTAACTTTCAAATTGTCACTTAAAGCTTCTGTTTCCCTTAATTTTCTGCCTGGTTAATCTGTACATTGTCAGTGGGGTGTTGCAATACATCCAGGTGTGTTGCTGTCTCCTGTCAGGTCTAATAATATATGCTTATTTTGATGCTCCTTCATTTGGTGCATATATGTTAACACGAGTTACGTCTTCTTGCTGGATTGAACCCTTAATCATTATGTAATGTCCAGTTATCTTTTGTTATGCTTTTAGTTGGAAGTCTGTTTTATTCATTTAAGTTGGCTGTTCTCACTTTTTTTGTGGTTGTCATTGTTTTCCAACTTTGAGCCTTCATCTTTTGAAAGGTGAGTTTTTCCTGACTGTAGCAGAAGGTTGGGTTATGCTTTTTAATCCATTTGGCTACTCTTTGTGTTTTGATTGGTGAGTTCAGTCCATCAATTGTTAGGGTGATCTTTGATATGTAGTTGTTTATTGCCATTTTATAATGTGTTTTTGGTGTGTTTCAGACAGCGTCTTGTTTTTCTCTTACTCTTTTTAGGTGGGCTGGGCATAGATATGTTTTGATTAGTTTCCCATTTTGTTTTCTTCTTTGCTTTTTCCGGGAGATGTGTTTTGAGGTCACCCTGAGGTTATCATTAAGAATTCTATGTTTATTTCCTATTTTTATTTGAAAGCAGATTAGTCTTACACTGATTCTATAACATCCACCTTTTTAATTCTCCTCTCCCTGTGGTCTATATTTTGCTCTTACTATTTTAAGTGGGGTTTCTTTATGCTTTATAGAGCATCCTTTAACATTTATTTTGTAGAGCAGTTTTGTGGCGGTGACTTCCTTTAACTTTTGCTTATCTGAAAAGCTTTTTATTCCTTCACTTCTAAATAATCATCTCACAGGAGATAGTATCCTGGGTTGAAAATTATTTTCTTTCAGCACTTTGAATATATCATGTCATTCCTTTCTGGCCTGTAAAGTTTTTGTTGAGAAATCTGCTGATTGTCTTATGGGGAATCCTTTGTATGTGACTCATTTTTCTCTGGATGCTTTTAAGAATCTTTATCTTGTATTTTTGTAATTTTGATGACAGTGTGTCTAGGTGTTGGTCTGTTTGGGTTTATTTTGTTTGGAATTCTTTGAGCTTCCTGGATGTGGAGGCTTGCTTCGTTCCTTGGGTTAGGGAAATTCTCACCTATTATTCCTTCAAATACAGTTTTTGCCCCCTTTTTTCTCTCATCCTTCTGGGACCCCTATGATGAGAATGTTGTTCCTTTTGATGTTGTCCCATAGCTCTTGAATGCTGTTTTCATTTATTTTTTGCATTTTTTTTTCTTTGCTGGTTTGCTTGAGTGCATCCCTCTGTTCTATCTTCTAGCTCAATGATTCTTGTGAATGTTTCATCCACCCTATTCTTGAGTACTTCTACAGAGTTCTTTAGTTCAGCTATCATGTTCTTCATCTCTTTGACATCTTTTTTTTTTCTCCTCTTTTTCTTTATTCTCTTATTCTCCCTCTATTGTTTTCTTCATTGCTATGCTTGTGTTTATCATGGCTGCCCTAAATTCATTCTCCAGTAGTTTGCATATGTCTGTTTAACATTCAGATTTTCCCCTGAGTTTTTAATTGGATCCGCCATTTCACATATATTTTTGTGTCCTTACTCTATTTGGGATTGTGTTTCTGTGGGCAGGTTTCCCTGCAGTGATGGCCTTGTGTAGGGCACTGATTTGCACCCAACAAGCCTGGATCTTAAACACTGGGAATTCTCAATTTTGAGGTGTCATGGCTGACTGTAGTTGTTGAAGTTCTTAGGTTGACCCTGTGTTGGGGCCTGAGCGATCAACCAATGGGGGTGGAGTTTGTGTGGTGGATTCAGAGCCTTCCCCCAGTGTCTCCATCCAAACAGTAAGGACCACCTTGTGGCTGGCCCACAAGGTGACAATCCAGTCAGGATGCAGTTCCTCCTCCACCCACACGGTGGTGCTAGTGGGTAACACTGAAGTTTTGTCGCTTCTGGAAGACTCTCTTCTTCCTTTAAGCTCGTGGGCATGATATCTGGTGGACAGGATCTGTAGCTCCCATGCAATTAGGTGGTGGGAAAGATTGGGATTGGGGGATTATCCTAGCTGCCTTCCTATTATGGCAGTGCCCAGTGTAATTTCCCTGTAAAGGCTCCCACTCAGACCTCTGGAGTGCTCGCCCTCCTTCCACCCTGCACCAAGACCACCAACCTGGGCTCTGTGTTCTGGTCCCACTCAGTGGGCTCTCTGCTGCTTCTGGAGTAATTCTCTGGGAGGACCATTTCTTCCCACAGTTCCACCCCTTCTGTCATGGCCCAAATCTGGATTCTACAGTGTATCTCTGAACCCTGACCTTTTCACCTACCCTTTGTGTTCTTGATTGCTGCCTCCTCTTTATAGCCTCTGGGCCTCTTTTTCCTCAGTATTTATTGTTGCTGTAAGTCATAAAGTCCTTCTTTGGCCCAATGTCTATGAGACTGTGATTGATAATAACTTGCAAGTAGTATAAAACATGTCTCTTCATAATTCAGTTAACACCAAGTCAATTATTTTAATCTCTAAAGATTACAAGCTATCTTTGGGGGTTCAATTGGTGGAGGACAGAGAGGTAGAGAAAGGGTAGAAAGTAAGTAGGGAGGAGAAGGGGGGGAGAGAGATAGAGAGCGAGAGGGAGAGAGAGAGAGAGAGAGAGAGAGAGAGAGAGAGAGAGAGAGAGAGAGAGAGAGAACAATCATGAGCACATGTGCACTACACACCTGGATGTATTTAGTTGCAGGCAGCAGTCTAAGAAAGAGATAAGGGTCACTGATTGGAACTGAATCTCACAGATTTATTTTTCTATTTCCCTTTTTATCAATGTTAGCGAAGGTCAGGAAGATCTGTTCCAGTGTTATCTGATTGACAGAATAGTCTTCTAGATCGAAGAGCCTTTTAGCTTCTTCCAAAATACTAAACATCTTTAAGAGAAAAAGAAAAGATTGATGTTACCATTGTGAAATTCTCAAACCTTTCCCTCACTCAGTCATTCCTACCTCCTGCCAGATTTATGGTTAGTGACAAAAAGATACAAAAGGGGGAGGTTTAGAACAGAAGTAAATATGACTGGAAAGCAGATAGAAGGGGAACAGTGCTCCATTCCCATTCTCTTGATGGAGATGGAATAATAATCAAATGTAGGGTCTGAAGTCTCAACTAAACTACGATGGTCTTTGAAAAGTAACTTAAAAGTTCTCCTGAGCCAATGTGAGACTCCCATTCCATATGCTTGAATTCTGATTCTTCCTATCATTCCCACATAGTGTCAGGAGTATATGGTTTCTGTAATCACCTTTCCCCAGCAAATTTCCTTTCGAGGAATGCAGTAGTCAACAATTCCTTGATCCTCTTGGTTTATGGTATTACCTAACAAAGGAAAGATTGACTGGTAAGTAGCACAGAGAACCCAGTATTTGATATTGAACAAAATTCCCCAGAAATTCTCATCCCAATTATGCACACCAGTGAAAGAAGGGATATATGCAGTTAACACAAAAGATGATGTGACTTTGTTAAATATTTTAATAGATTTACTTCCATTTGAAATACAGTCTTATTACCCATTGTTGGCAACAATTGCAGCAGATAGGATAATCACTTTTAAGTATAGAAAAATGGGTAGCTTACATGCTTACTTTGATTTATATGAATCATTCTATAGTGGTTTCTAAACAATGTCCTATAACTATGCTAATAAATTTTGGCAGTGGTTTCTTCTTCCAGTTGTGTATGTGTGTGTAGGATGGTATCGCTATAATATTTTCCTGACTAGGTAACTTTCATCCTAAAGGAAAGAGACAATTCATGCATATAAAACACAACTATGCAGGTATTCTCTGGAGAAATGAAGTATTATAGCTTTGGAAAATATGGTAGTTATGTTGTAGCCTAATACCTAGCTGAAAGGTTAAATTTTTATTTCTTATCACATAGTTGGAACTCAAACCCAAAGGCATGGGGCCTGCGCTCCTTCGGAGGTGATTGACCTAACCACTTCTCCACCAGGGCGTGCCAACATATTTTTTATATTCCCAACCAGTCATGTATAGGAGTCCCCATTTTCCATATCAGTATCAACTCTAGGTCTAGTCCATTTAAAATTTCGGTCATTTTGATGAGTTGTAGTGGCACCTAATTGCTAGTTTATATTTTCCAGAGAATGAATGATGTTGAATGCTTTTCTTCTGTGGTTACTGTTTTTAAAAATATTAAGGATAGAAACTAGTGACTTAACCTCAATAATTAAACTCTAGATGAATACATATGAACAAGTTTATCTTACTGGTTGATTTGTATAAAAGAACCCCTGCTAGTTTGAAGTAGTTTTTTTTTTTTTTTAGCATAATCAGTGATACATTCACAGAAAGATTATTCCAGAAAGTCTAATATAAAGCCTCAATAACCTTACTAGCTCATAGGAAAAAGCTGAGTAATAAGGACATGCAGCAGAGCAACAAATATGGCTTGACAGTTGTCACAAGTCATTCCTACCAACATTACCTGGGAAAGCGGTTGTGATGAAAGCTTTGAACTTCTTTAGTTTCTCTTCATCCTCACCAGTCTTCATCTTTGCTGTCAGAGTGTAGACATTACCAAATTTGTTCTTGAGGTGCTGAAGGCTGCCTAGGCACTTGAACTTTCCCTTCACCATGATGGCCAGCCTGGTGCACAGGGCCTCACATTCTTCCATGCTAGGACATAAGAGAGATGGCTGAAGAGAATCCCTTTCAGGGAAAATTCCATATTTCAAAACAGAGCTAGGATCATCACTGCAGTAGGTAAGCAGGGTATTTCAGGCGATCACCGTGAAGATCATACTTGGGAAGAGGAGATGTTAAGTTTCAAAGTACTTGATTGCTAAATTCACAAAAGGAACTATTTCCCTAACTGCCCTATCTTCTGACAATTGTGGATTCCAGAACTTACCTGAAGATTCTTGGCTATAGTCAAGAATCTAGCCTCTATTCACAGTAGCTCAAAGACTTAGATTTTATGCTCACTGACTTATATTACTGGCTCCAACTAATTTCTTCTTAGACCCTCAACCAAGAAACCAGGCTCCCAAACGGTCCTACCTGTGAAAAGTTATGATGATAGCTTTGCCACTTTTACACATCCATGTAACTAAGTCCCAGAGCAGGCGCCTTGCTACTGGGTCCAGGCCAGCAGATGGCTCATCCAGGAAGATAATGGAGGACTTTCCCATTAGGGCAATAGCAGCATTCAACCGACGTTTGTTTCCTCCACTTTATCATCACAGGAGGAGAGAGGATGTGGAGGAGAAAGAAGATAAGGGCGTGTCCATTAATTTATTGTCACGAATTTGCAGGACAGAATGAAGAATTGATATACCTGACAAAGCAGGAGACCCAGTCCAGGGAGAGTATACAGATCAACTAATCTTCACTTAGATGACTTTATTTTGGTCATGTATTTCAGTATCACTATTGGTGAAATTGCTTTGGGGAGATGAAGAATCATAGGGAGATAAGATTAAAGTGCCCCCCCCACTTTTTTTTTGAAATGCAAAGGTTACAGCTCATGTCTGCAAAAGGCTAGTGTCACACAAGTGGGACCTGCCTTATTTCAGATGTCTGAACACTGGTGGGACATCAGACTTTTCCACAGTCATCGTCTGAGTGAGAGAGGGGTCAGGCTGAGATGGCGGATATTTATTCTAGACAGCAGAAATGCTTGAAGTAGCTTAATAACTGCAACAGCAGAGCGTCTCACCTGTATGTGGAGACAGACTGGTCAGCATGGTGTTCCAGATGCAACGAATACAAAAAGGTCTCCACATAATTAAAAATGTCCTGTTCAGGGACACCTCACAGCCTGGCATACATGATCAGCAACTCCCGACCTGTCATGTGGTTCAGCACGGGGTCAGACTGAGGACAATAGCCAAATCTTGACCTAACCTGAATCAACAGGGTAATAAGCATAAGCTCAAATCTACTATTCCGTTGAGCATACAGTTCACACTGAGCAAAGAGGAAACCTGAGGCTTTCTCGCCCATGATGTTAAGGTTTGATACCTTTAGAATCCCTACTAATGATTATTCTAAAGAAACATTACAGTTGGAACTGCGAGTAAAATGAAATACTGATAAACCTGCATGGAATTTTCAACACATGTCTACTGTATAGTATTGTGTGGCGAAGACTGATGTTTGTTAGATGAAGTTGTCTATTTATTTATAAAGGAAAGGTGCAGGTAAGGAGGAAGGGAAGTAGGCAGGCAGGGAGGGAGAGAGAGGAGGAAGAGCACTGTATTTTATTTTCATTTAGTTGTTCATACTGGTTGTTTCCCCCCAGACCCAGGACTTGAACTCAGGGGTATGTGGTCTGCGTCCTTCAAAGGTGAATGATGTAACTGCTGCTCCTTCAGGGCATGCCGAAGTTGCTTATTTAAATATCACTAGGTAAGAGCCATTCTGTGAAATCAGTTAAAACAAAGTACAGCATTTCTCTTCTAGTGATGTGCAAGTAACATTTACTGAACCAACCATTCCACAGATAACAATAAGATACACACACACATACATACGTATACATCTCTCTGTATGTGTACACGTATATATACATATACAAGTTGGACTACATCAAACTAAAATATTCTACAGAGCAAAAGAAAGCATAACAAAATGAAAAGGCAATATGCCAAGTAGGAAAAATACTTACAAATTATATATCTACAAAAATTGTAAAGAACTTATACAACTCATAGCAAAAAACCCCACCCTAAAACAACTTAGATATATAGATGTGAATAGACATTTTCCAAAGAAGGCATATGGATGGCCAACAGATATACGAAAAGAGTGCTCAACCTCACCGATCATCAGGGAAATGCAAATCAAAGCGAGATGAGATCTCACTTCACTCCTGTTAGAATGGCCATCAGCCAAAAAGACAGAAATAACAAATGTTTGCGAGGATGTAGAGAAAAGGGAACCTTTTTGTGTATGCTGGTGGGAAGGAAAATTGAGTGCAGCCACTATGGAATACAAAATGAAAGTTACTCAAAAGATTTAAAATAGAACCAGATGATAAAGCGCTTCCACTTCTGGGATGATCTGAAGGACGTGAAAACATTAACCTGAAAAGATAGCTGTACCCCCATGTTTGTTTGAACATTACTTAACAACAGCCAAGACATAAAAGCAACCTAAGTGTCCACTGATGGATGAACACATAAAGAACTGGAATATTATTCAGCTATGAAAGAAGAAAATCCTGGCACACCTGTGTGCTCAGGCAGCTGGGGTAGCGAAGGTACAGACCATGTGAAGCCAAGAACCCGGGTTTGAGACCCAAAGGTGGGGAACAAAAAAAATCAACCAAGAAAGAAGGAAAATTCACCATTTATGACAACGTACATGGACCTTGAGGGCACTATGCTAAGCGAAGTTAAGTCTGAGAAAGACAAATACTGTATAATATGTAGACTTAATTTTGTTGTAAAATATATTTTTATTTTATATTGTTTAGGTTTCCTAATTTTATGGAACATTTTCCTTAAACTTTTTATGATCTGAACATTTAACTATCATTGTTCTTATCTATTCTTTAAAAAGCTGATAGAGTTAACACTCCAGGACCATTGTTTTATTTTATCTTATTTCATTGAAGAGTGCATCTTTAGAAAACCTCTCTTTTTCTGTGAAAATTGTGAGTTTCACTTTTTTATTTTCTATGTCTTCTGAGGTTTTAATAATTTATATGAAACTGAAAAATTAACAGTTTTCATTAAAGACAAATTTTATTGCATGGAATTAAATCATAAACCTTGTGTTATATGTAACTTCTACTTTAAAAAATAAGCCTATCCATTTATTTTTTAAATTTTGTTTATTTTGACTGACTTGTTGGTTAACAGACTTTATTTTTTTTTTTTAGTGCAGTAATTATTCTACACATTAAAATAATTTCCTATGTATTGGTTCCCCATTTCTTAGATACATTTCATCAACACACCATACCCTCCACCAAATCACCAAGTGTCCTTCCCCATTATCCATTGGGCTCTACCACATTTGCCCCTGCCCGCCCCATTCCCTTTTGGTCACCGCAGTTCTGTTGCAAATGTTTCAGGGCTGGTTATGTTTCATCTGTTCCTTTGTTTTGTCTATTCTTATAAGTAAGATCATGTGGTATCTATCTTTCTTCTTTTGACTTGTTTCACTTAGCATCATCCCCTCTAGTTCTATTCACGATGATTCAAAAGACAGGGTTTCATCTCTTCTAAGGGCTGTGTAGTATTCCATTGTATATACATACCAATCTTCTTGATCCATTCATCGGACGTTGGGCACTTAAGTCATTTTCAGGTCTTAGCTATTGTGAACAGGGCAGCAGTCGCAGTAAATACAGGGATACATACATCTCTGCAAATGGGTGCTTTTGTATCTTCTGAGTAGATGCCCAGAAATGGAATGATGTGATCATATGGGATTTCCATCTTCAGTTTTTGAGGAATCTCCAAAATGTTCTCCATAGGGGTTGCACCAATTTTCACTCCCACCAACAGTACAAAAGTGTTTCCTTTTCTCCACATCCTCGCCAGCATTTGCTGTTTCCAGACTTTTGGATAATAGTAGGTCTTTCATGTGTAAGGTGTTATCTTGTTGTTTTAATCTGCATCTCCCTGATAGCCAGTGAGTAGGAACATAATTTCATGTGCCTGGTGGTCATCTGTATATCATCTTCAGAAAAGTGCCTCTCCAATTGCTCCTCACATTTTTTGATTGGATTGCCTGTTCTTCTGTTGTTGAGTTTTATGAGTTCTTTGTATATTTTAGACAGTAAACCTTTGTCAGAAATATCAAATGCAAATATCTTCTCCCAGTCAGTAGGTTTACTTTTGGTTTTGGTGATGTTTTATTTTGTTGTGAAGAAGCTCCTTAGTTTGATGTAGTCCCAGTTGTTTATTTTTCTTTTTGTTTCCCTTGATGGTGGAGTTGGGTCCCTAAACCCTTCGCTACGACTGATGTCATAGAGAGTCTTTCCTATGTTGTCTTCTAAGAACTTTATGGTTTCTGGTCTTATGTCCAAGTCTCTAATCCATTTTGAGTTAATTTTTGTGAATGGTGTTGGAGAGTGGTCTAGCTTCATTCTTTTGCATGTGGCTGTCCAGTTTTCCCAACACCATTTGTTGAAGAGACTTTCCTTTTTCCATCAAATGCTTTTGGTGCCTTTGTTGTAGATTAACTGACTGTATTTGAGAGGCTCAGTTTCTGTTGATTTAGTTCTATTCCTCTGTTATTATTCCAGTACCACACTGTTTTGATTGCAATTGTTTTGTAATACAATCAAAGTCTGGAAGTGTGATCCCTCCAGATTCATTCTTTTTTCTAATGGTTGCTTTGAATATTTAGGGTCTTTTGTTGTTCCACACAAATTTTAAGCTTTTTTGTTGTATTTCCTGGAAACAAGCCCATGGGATTTTAATGGGGATTGCATTAAACCTATATATTGCTCTGGGTAAGATGTCTGTTTTAATGATACCGATTCTTCCCAGGCATGAGCAGGGGATGTCTTTCCATTTCTTTGTGTCCTCTATTTCTTTTAAGAAGGATTTGTAGTTTTCATTGTATCGATCTTTTACTTCTTCTGTTAGGTATATGCCCAGGTATTTCATTCATTTAACTTCTATTTTAAATGGTATGATTTTTGTGATTTAGTTTTTTCTAGTATATTGCTTGTGTATAAAAATGCAACAGATTTTTGTGCATTGATTTTGTAGCCAGCCACTTTATTGTATTCATTGCTGAGTTCCAGAAGTTTTTTGATAGAGTTTTTTGAATTTTCAATAAATATAAAATCATGTCATTTGCAAATAATGAGAGTTTTACTTTCTCCTTTTCAGTATGGATTCCTTTTATTTCCTTTTCTTGCCTAATTGCTCTAAGACCTCCACTACAATGTTAAACCAGCAGTGGTGAGAATGGACGACCTTGCCTTTTCCTGACACTATATTTTTATCAATTTATATAGTCATTGGCATTTATGCTTTTTATATGTTTGCCTTCCATTATTTTGGGCTTTTTTTCTGAGTCATGCGTTTAAGTTGTTGATTTTTATTTAATTTAAATGAATATGTAAGATTATGGATTTTTCTCTGAGTAGTGGTTTATTGTTTATTCTGACATAATACTTTCACTACTTTCTAGAAATGTCTGAATTCTTGATTGAAAACAAGAGTTATCTAAAGATGAATTTTCAATTTCAAAATGGGAGAAGATTCTCATTTTCTGAATTGGTTATACTTGTTTTATTCAGAGAATATATTTTTTTATATTCTTAAAATACTGGGGTTTTTAATGTAAGGAATACAATGATCATATTGGTCACATTTTTAAGTGAATTATTTTTTAGGGATGCAGAATTATATCTATCAATCATGCTTACAATATTGACTATAGTGGTTACGTAATTTCTCAATATTATTGATATGGATTGGACTAAAGAAGAGAATTAAACACTTCACATAGTATGTTTTTCTTCTCAGATCTTTTATAGTTTCTTTCTTTATGGGGTTGGTTCTGTGTTATTTGATGCAAAAATATTCATAGATATCTCAGACTTACCTTTACATTAAAATTCTTCCAGAGAAGAACCATAAATTTCTTGAACCCTGACAAGTTCATTCTTCAAAAGCAGGGGGAACTTCAAGTCTCTGGGAGTAAATATTTTTTAAGAAGAAATTATTATTTGGCAAAATGTAAATTACTGACCATTACCTAACTTTGAATTTCTTAATTTTCAAATCAAGCTTAAAGGACCAACACAAGAAATTTAAAACGGCCGCCCAATTTCAAGTATTTGAGTGGTTTATCTTACACCTTCCATTTATTTAATATTTCCTGAGCTTCTAGTACATATAAAACAAACACCAATCCAAAGATCGATGAGTCTCTGATATAAGTTTCCAGGTAAATTTTGCCAATAGCTTTCTGAGTTCTTGTCAAAATGTGAATTAAGAATCAACACAGAATCAATCGCCACCATCAACAAAAAGCAAAACAATATGTCAAATTTCACTACAGCTGTAGACTCAGAAGGTGCGAGATTGATAGTCTCGCCCTTGTAACGGGGGTTGATTCATTCCTACATTTAGTGAATATCTGTTTAACCTCTGCCACCTGCTGTGTTGAGTCCTGTGGTGGGAAACAAAGCAAACAAAACATCTCCTTTGTGGTGTGGGAGGCATGGTAGGTTATTCATGACGCAGGATCTAGAAGTCAGACTATCTTAGCTTTGATTTCCCTATTCGATACTACCTGTATGATCTGAAGCACTTGAGTTAAATTCTTAGGGCTGCCAGGAAGAGAGCTGAAATCCAGGTCAAAAGGGAGGCATTATTCTAGGGCTTTTCCTTGTAAGAATGAACTGAAGGAGAGTTGCCTTATAGGGTTTGTATCCTAATTTCAAATAATGTCAATCTTTGATAGCAGATGAAGGTGAACTCAGATTGTAAATGTCCACAAGTGCCCAGTACAGAAATTAAAACTCTTCTGGGTTAAAAATTGCATCACCCTAAGTCAGCTAGTCTGACAAGCCAGGTTTATGAATATAAAGTCTGGCACTCCTTAGAGATGAGGTAGAATTCTCAGAAGGAAAATTGAAAATAATCATGGCTAACATTTTCAAGGCAAAAAGTAGAATGCTTCGTTGTGAACCTAAAACTGCCCTAAAATTTATCTTAACAAAAAAAAAGTATCAGAAAACAACATTATTTATCATCAGTGAAATAGAAATTAAAGTCATAATAAGACTGGAGACTTGGAATCAATTCAGAAATAGACTTGTACCAACACCCCTACTAAAATAACCCATATCTTTAGTTGTATCATTCTTTCCCCCCATCTATTTCTTAGCCATTTTCTCCTAATTTAGTTTCTAACCCAAATCCCTGTGTCTTGTCACTTTTCCACAAACATATCACTTTGTCTAAAGGAGCGTATAAGCTCACTCTCTATCCTGACTGCATCTTTGTCTCCTGTTAATCTGTTTTATGTCAGTTTAACGCACAGACCTATTCATAGAACCTAAGGGGCAGAAGAAAGTTCTTCTTCCCTTATATACTGAAAACCTGTTTTCCTTTGGGTGCATAGAATTTGGGTACATGCTAGGGCAACTGCATGGTAGCACCCCGCCACCCCGAAACAAAACAAAACAAAACAAAAAGCTAGGGGCCTAGACTCTTAATAGGATTCCTGGGTTGGAAATACCATGTGTGACTTCATTTTTGTTGCTGAGCAAAGTGTCAAATCCATGACTCCTCATGGGAGGGAGGGAGCCGCACATGGATTCCCCCAGGAAAAAATGTTTGCTAATTTGAAAAGATATCTTCACCCCTATGTTCACTGCTGCGCTATTCACAACAGCCAAGTTATGGAAACCACCTAGAAGCCCATCAACAGATGGCTGGACAAAGAGGATGTGATGCATACACATAATGGAATATTACTCAGCTATTTAAAAAAAAAGATGAACTTCTGCCATTTGCAATGACATGGCCTGGAGGGTTATGCAAATTGAAATAAGACAGAAGAAGAAAAACAAACAGCACCAGTTCACTCATATGTGAAGATAAAACAAACTAACAAACCAAGCAGAATAAAACAAACTCTTAGACTGCAGGAACAAATGAGTGGTGACCAGAGTGGAGGATGTGTGTGGAATGAGTAGAAGAGGATGACTGATCAGCGGTAGATGGTAACTGGCCACTGGTGGTGGCCATGCAGACACAGATAACAGGTTGTGAAGTCTGCACCTCAAACTTACATGACATTGTAAACCAATGTTTCCATAAATTTGGAAACACCTCGTGACAGCTCCCATATACTGGACCAGAGAGTAAGGCAGGCTCCAGCTTTAAGCACTGGCTGCACCAGGCCTGTGACGGGAACCTTCATCCAGGACCGCCAGCCTCCAGAACTGTGACTCTATCATTGGCTCGTAAGGCACTCAGCCCCTGATGTTCTGTTGCAGCTGTCCCAGCTAAGCAAAACCTCACACAGCAAAGTCTGGACTAGTCGGGACCAGAACAAGACATGTCCTCCAAAGCCCTTGGAAAGCTTTGCTTTCAAACACTTGGCGCAGCCCAAACAGAGTCCCCGGGTACATTTGTTTTAATTGGTTCTGGCCAGTAGCTCCCGCGTTCGGGCGCTTGGGAGGTGGAGTCTCTTTCACATTAGTGCTGGTTTTGTGTTTTCTTCGGGAGGGAGCCAGGGTGTCCTGGGCGTATCCCTTTGATTAGGGGGACGTGGAGAGAAAAAGGGTCACTTACCTGAAGGCATCAAAACCGCCACCTCCTGTGCGGGTGAGGGGCGCGCTCCCGGGAAGCACTGCGCTGCCCACCAACGACTCCGCAACCGCCCCCATGAGCAGGACCACCTCCACCTCGCGCTTGCGAGCCGGTACTGGCGGCCAGTGGGCCCAGCGCGCCATCGCGTCCTTCCCTGCATTTGCCTCTACCCACTCCTGGTACCCACTCCCGGGTCTAGCCAGTCCCACCGCTGCCGGGAGCCCCGCTGTGCACCCCCAGCTCCCCAGCACCTTGGAGGCTCCTCCTGCCGCCCTCCCTGCAGTGCCCAGGGCCCACCGAGGGTGACCCCATCCCCCTCACCTGAGGCATTGCCCCCGACCCCGACCCGAGGCCCTCAAGACCTTACCTTGGTGCCGTCACTGGATCCCAAGGTTCTTCTCCTCTGGACTTTACTGGAGGACCCCACGATCCTCCACTCTCTTGGGCTCCTCATGTTCAAGGTCACCCTCAGCGGGCCCAGCTGCTGGTTGGCAGCAAGTTTATGGAGTCAGTGACGCCCCCCTCTAGGGTCTGTCAGGGGTTAGCAGGGAACCAGAGGCACCCGGTCCTGTAAATCCCTTTGGAGGTCACCCCAAAGCCCCCATCCACGTGTCCCTTCGGTTCACTGTGACCTTTCAGCACAGGACTCAGCAGCCAGTTGACCCCACCTCCAAACATGTCTTGCTCCCCAAATTCCTTCATGCTTGCTCCTCTGAACCCTCCCCAACACCCACTCCTAGTGTTGCTTAAGGGTGGGCAGCACAGGTGCTGATAGATCTGTCAAGGGCATAATCCTCTCTCCCTGACTGCAAAATGCCAAAGTATTGTCTGAGCACAGGAAGATGCTGGGCGCCTGAAGTGAGGATGAACTTTGTCAGGAGAGGGCTTGTAGGGACACTGCAGGACAAGGGTTCTTCCTGGTCAGGTGTCTGCTCTTAGAACCTTCTTCCTCTGTGGACTATTGCCAGAAGCAGGTACAAGGACATGTCAGGGCATTCACACCCCCTTACGTGTGGATTCCCAGTGGTTTATGCAGGTGCACTTCCTATCTCCCACCTGCCAATAGCCCCAGAGAAGAGTGTCCAGCTTCCAAATCCAGCCAGTGTTCCCTGTTGGGCAGCCTATATCCTGAGGGGTATTCCCTGCCTGTTCAGAGGGTGTGGCCCAGAGTCAATGAACTTCCCCATCAGCAAGTAAGTCACAACTACTTTTTCAAGGTCTGCATGCCAGGATTGAGTAGGGCCCTCTTCCAAGTTTGTTTCTTCCTTAGTATTTTCCCTCTATCACAGGGTATTCTCTAGAGTTCTAGGCCTGTTATAATTAATAATTCTTTCATCTCGCCTTTTCCAAATTGCTGTGTGACTCCTGATGGGGAATTCTGATATTCCTGTTTGTTTGTGGAGTGAGTTTGGATAAGCGCCCTAACCCCTCTGGGCTTTCCATGAGGATAACTAAAACATTACCTAAATCAGAGGGCTGTGTTAGGATTAAATGATGCACTGCATAGAAATGCTTAGTAGAGGATTTGGTATTTTTGTTTCTTGCTAGAAAAAAGAGAAATAAATAACCTAATAATGACACACTCAAACCAGTCCCTATCCCTACTCATCCCCTGATAACAAAAATGTAAGCTTTGAAGAATATAAAGAACATAATCAAGAGTGCTAGAGAAACCTATGGAAATAAAATGGACTTAATGGAGGGATGAATCAGCAAGCTCAGGTAGAAACCTAGAATTAATTCAGTGGAAGAAGAAATACTATGACAGAGCCACCAGACTCCATTAGCAAAGACAGCATAAGAATAATGGGTATTCCAAAAGGTATAAACATAATACTTGTTAATATATATGCACCAAAAATAGGAGTGCCCAGATACAGAAAGCAAATATTAATAGACTTACAGGGAGACACTGACTGCAATTTTAATATCCCACTTACAGCAAAGCACCGATCATCCATAAAAACAAAAAAGGAAATAATAACCACAAATGACAAATTTGATTAAATATACTTAATAGATATTTACAGAGCATTCCATCTCAAAACAACAGAATACACATCTTTTCAGTGCTCATGGAAATTATTCAAAAATAGACCATATGTGAGGATACAAAGAAATCTCCATAAATTTATGAAGGTTGAAACAATATCAAGCATCTTCAGATCACAAGGGTATGATGATAGAAATTGGCCAAAAGAAGAGGTTAAACATTATGGATACTTACTAGCATGCTACTGAACAACAATTAAGTCAAGGATGAAATCAAAAGATAAATTAAAAAACATGGAAACAACTGAAAAAAAAGACATGAACCACCAGAACAATTGGAATGCAGCACAAGTACTCCTAAGAGAAAAGTTTATAGCAATACAGGGCTACTGCAGGAAAGAAGAAGAAAAACAAAATATTCAAGCTTACAGCTTGCAGAATTAGAAGGGATACACTGGTCGCCTAGCACGTTAAACCAGGCACAGTTCACATATATACCAAGGTCCCTGGTTTAAGACCTGCAGCCGGGGAAACAATTGGTGACGCACAACTGAATAAAACAGAGCGCCTCTTCCTCCTCTGCCTGCCTGCTCACCTTCATTCCTGCCTATACCTTTCCTTTAAAAAAAAAAAAGGAACCAGAAAAAGAAAAATGAGGACAAAGGGAAGAAATAATAAAAATTATAGCAGAAATAGATTAAACTGCAGTAAATCAATTCATAAAATCAATGTAATTGAATTGAATTTTTGACAAGAAAAACAATATTCATAAACCTTTAGCCAGACTACAAAAAAGAGAGAAGAAAACACAAATAAAATCAGAAATGAAAGAGAAGTTGTAACATATGCTATAACAATACAAAGAACTGTAAGAGAGTATTATGAACATCCATGTGGTTAACAAATTGGACAAAACAGAATAAATAGACATCAACCAAGCAGAAAATTAGCAAGTAAATAACAACCTTAAAAGATGAATTAGATCAGATGAGTTTAATAGACACTTAGTGAGCACTCGATTCAGAAACATCAGAATTCACATTCTTCTCAAGTGCACATAGGGTATTCTCAAGGATAGACCACATGTTGGGACCAAGAAAGTCAATAAATTTACAAAAGTTAGAATCATATCAATTATCATCTCTGATTACAATGGAATAAAAAAGTTACAAAAATACCAAATATGTGAATACTAAGCAAGATGTTTCTGAATAACTTGAGTAAATGAGGATGTAAGAGGAGAAATTAAAAAAAAAATACTTAGAGACAAAAATGAAAACACTAGCTATCATAACTATGAAAAAGTGGTAATAAGGGTGAAGTTAATAGCAATACAGGCCTACTTCAAGAAATAAGAAAAATCTCAAACAATCTAACTTTATATCTAAAGGAACTATAAAAGGAAGAATAAGTGAAATCCAGAGGAAGGAAATACTAAAAATTAGAACACAAATGAATGAAACAGAAAATTTTGAAATACAAAAGATTAATGAAACCAAGAGCTGGCTCTTTAAAAGATAAACAAAATTGACAAGCCGTTAGTGAGGTTCACTAAGAAAAGGTGAAAACTCCAAGAAATAGAATCAGAATGAACAATCTTACAAATGTCATTCAAAATTTCAAAATATTGTTGCATCAACAATTATACATAAAAGAGGACTGAATAGATGTGGTTAATTAAAAAAAGGGAGCGGATATAATCCAAAAGCCCACCTCTTTAGTACACATGACATGGTTAATTCTTTCAGCAGATTCATTCTTGCTGAAAGAGTCGTCTCATGTGGCGTTCATAGCCATTATTGAGGAGGCTTTCGGGCACAAAAATATTGTCATCTCACATTCTCCATGTAAGAAAAACTAAGCTTTCTAAAATTCTAATATTACTTTCAGATTTTACTCCTAAATATAGTGCTGAGTGTGTATGTATACAGTGTGTCTGGTGGAGAGGACAGGAGGACAAGGCTTCCTCTTTATTCGCATGATTATACACCATGAGGAAATCACATATGAACTGCAAGAGTGAAACCATGTACTCATGTGTTTTTTTTTCAATAGGCGAGAAAGAACCCACTAGTGGAATGAAAGGAAGAGGATGGTATCCCAAATTTAGAACCAACAAATGTGTTTTTATTTATTATTGCATTTTTGTAAATTATTATAAATTAATTGCAATTTAAAATGTTTTTAAAAATACATGTTAAATTAAATCAGGAAGTCATTAGCTAGAATGGCTCTAATTCCTTGGTTGTCTCCGTAAGGAAATCAACACCTAAGCCAGAGTAAATGCACCTGAATCTGAGAACATGAAATTCAAGAGCTATCAAACACCAGAGCACAGATGAGAACATCTCACAGTAGGTTAAAGCTTTTCTTTGTGATGATTCGGGCACCTCCTCAAATAGAGTGCTGATACAGTAACTACTCAAAAATATCTATCACATGAACGCTTAAATAAATACTGAGCTTCTTAATGTGCTAACACCAAGACTGTGATAATGCTATTTCTCACAACAGCTCCATGTCTGCTTGACCAAGGGAACTTCTGTGATCTTTTGCTCAGCTTAGCAGGGTGGCAACTGAGATGAAAGACCAACCTTATTCAATGTCTTGCCATGTCCTTGCTTTTGTATTTTTCAGGGTAGAGAGGTAAGGGACAGAAAGAGTCACTATCTCTGGTAGTTGACCAGGTAGGCAGAGAGATGTTTATAGAATTTCACATGTAGAAGCATGCTACTCTTCACAAGAGAGTAAAAGCTTAGCACTTCTTGTTTACATTTCAATTCTATATCCTGGCAAAGAAGGCAAATGACTAGAATTATATTTTCAGTGCAAGGGGGACAAATCCTAAAAACTCTTCATGGATGATGCCATGGACCAAATTGTGTACCCTCATCATTCATCTGTGGAAGTCTTAACTCCATATGTGATCGTACTTGGAGAGACTTCTGAGCAGTTCTGCTTTTTGTGAAAACGTCTAAGCACAAACAGGCACAAGAAGTTTATAGCAACAAGCATTCCAAAAGAACTTAGGACGGAAGGTCAATAAACAGCAGTGACTCACAATGATTAGTTATTGGAGACACACAGCAGAAGGATGGTGAGAAGAATATAATATTGGACACAACTCTAGCAAAGTCCACCCAACCAAACCCATTTACCTGGGAAAGTACCTTCCATAAGTTTTTCAAAATTTTCTCTGTCTCTACTATCTGTTTCAATGTGGATCTTGGCCTTCAGGATGTAAATATTGCCAAATTTGTTCTTGAGGTGCTGAGGACTGCTGAAGCATACAAACTTTCCCTTCACCATGATGGCCAGCCTGGTACAGAGGGCATCACACTCCTCCATGCTAGAAAAACAAGACACCAGAATAATAGGAGTCTCCAGAGGGGCTCCCCTGGCATCCATTCTTCAGTTCAAATAGCATTTTTGTGACTCTCTTTGAAATGGGAAGTTTCATTTGCCATCCTCCATATCCTGGGAAATTTTAAATCTTTTCAAATTCAAAGTAGTAGAGGACTAATTCCCAAATGAAACTACTGGATTTCTTGTCCTGTCCTTGTAATAAAGATTCCATTCATAGGATACAGAAGGGGCTCACATCCTGTCCAATACTGTTTATTTTCCAGTAATGCCAGCCCCAAATAATACCCTCCAGTAGGCACTACAAATTTTGCAACCCTGCATTAGGCGTTTTAATGAGACATACCTGGGAAAAGTTATGATGATGACTTTGCCACTTTCACGTGCCTCTAATGCTGTGTCCCAGAGCAGGTGTCAGGCTGCTAGGTCCATGCCAGTTGAAGGCTCATCCAAGAGAACGACTGCAGGTTTTCCCATTAAGGCAACAGCAGTACTCACTCTTCGTTTGTTTCCTCCACTTTACGGTCAAGAAAGGAGAAGACAGCAGAAGTAGAGGTGACTAGACAGTAATTTAATACATACACATTTTAAGGCAAATCCATTATTTAGAGCAAATAATTTATCTGTTTCCAGAAGGCTGAATCACAGGTGACAGCAAAGATATTAAAAATGATGCTTACATATGACTCAATCAAGGTGCTAGACACAAATCCAATTGTATAAATCAAATTTTCACTTGAAATATTAGAGAAGAGCCTTATTCTTACAAAATTAACTTTAGCTACATTATCAGTGATATCTATATGCTTATATTTGAGTTTCCTCAGTTTGCCCAGACTGATCAATTATATAATAGTCAGGCCAATGCAAAGAATCTCACATCGTCCTTACTTAAGATGCAAAGAACAATAAACTGCTAGGTTTATAGTTGGTATAGTTTGCAATTTAATGACTACAATTCCAATAGAACCAGATTGTGAGTTTCACTTCTGCAAAAGGAAGCTGTCATTCTATCTGGGTCTGCTTTATTACTAGCGCCTACACATTGGCACAGCATTAGATTATTCACAGTCTTTGCCAATGGAGCTCTGGTTAAACTGTGGGCATTGATTCCAAAGATTAGAAATACAGTGAGTCTTTTAAGCATCAGTGAGGGTACCAGTATATCATTCTTACCTATTAAGTGTAAATGAACTTGTCAGCATGGGGTTCCAGATTCAGAGATTTCAGAAAGCTATTTACATAATCTTTCATCTGTTATTTGGAAACACCCCAGAACCTGGCATATGTGGTCATTATTTCCCGAGCAGTCATGTATTCCAGCAAGGCATCAGCTGTGGCCAATATCCAGTTCTTGACCTTAACTAAAGTAAGAGAATAACAATGGACATAAGCCCGCTATCTAAATGAGCATGTATTAGCTATGGAAAACAGAAGACCATAAATTTTCTAGCCCATGCCTCTAAAAAAGTAAGAATCCATAGAATTTTTGCAAATAATTTATTCTACAGTGATTACAGAATCATTACAATTAGAAGCTATTGTCATGTATTGTAACTACAAGTGTGCACAGATATGCATCCAGGATAAAGTTTTAGAAAATGAAGTTATCTCCCTATCAGAGGACCATAACAGTTCTAAGAAATAAATAGAAAATAATTTAACAATAAAAGTGGTGAACATACTTACAGAACATATATTCACTCAAAGAAAAAAAATGATCTAGAAAGAGGTTAATCCACCGTTGGTACAAACTTTACTCAGTGTAAACCTCAAGAAAGGTCTAAATTAGTAGTGTGAAGCTTAATGCTAATAATAGGATAGATATTGTTGAAATCTGGAATCGTATTGTCTCTAGTAAGTCTTCCTTAGTTTAGTTACGAAGTAATGCTAGGATATAATAAAGACTGTCAGAGAAAAAGAGGCTGGACAGCATTATGCAAATTAAGCTCAATGATATCTTACTTTTTTGCAGTGATGACAGATGGATGGACTGTAAGTACAGCCACACATTATTTAAGGGTCAGGTAAGTAGAATTGGAATATGAGCTCTTACTTCAGTCATATGTTAATAATAAAGGAAGTCTTAACATATTATAAAAATTATACTCAGACAAAATATTTGCCCAAAATGTTCCAGTCTGCCAGGAACCTCCTGAAATTCTACCTGCTCCCCACCCCCGCCCCCAACCCCCTCTAAGGGCATGGTTACCCCTCACTGAGGGGACTGCAACTTCTCTGGAGGACTGACAGGGTTTCAAAGGGAGGGTATATTCTAACAGCAGGTCCCAAATACCTCCCAGCTGTCTCTGTGGGCTGTGTTGGAGCTGCAGCCTGTTTCTTGACAGTGAGCCCACAACTCTTAGATCTCTTTCTGTGGGCTTTGTTATTCATACATGTGAATCTGGGGGAGAGCTCTGCATTCCCTTCTCCAACTCCAACCCTGTAGGCTAGACTCGCAGGCCTCCACACAGGGCTTATCTGAGCGCTTCAACAATCAGAAAACGATTGTGATCACACACCTAGAGGAAGCCCAGTGTTCAAGACAAAGATCCAAATCTATTCTGTGCTATTCGACACCCTAACACAAGGCCATCATGACATGAGGGGAGCCTAACCCATATAAATAAATACAGAATGCCAAAGAGACACGGATGAATATACACAGAATGATGGATCTAAAAAATACCCCAGGGGTAAATCAGAATGCAACAGACTTAAGAAAATTACTTGATGATGACTTTAAAGCAACAGTCATGATACTGAAATTAGGAAAACAAGGGAAGAACAAAAAGAGAACTACAACAGAGAGAGAAATATGAGACATCTCAATACAGAATTCATAGAGCTAAAGATCATAATGGCTGAACTAAAGAAGACAAGAGAGGGATTCAACAGTAGGCTGGCAGATGTCTCCAGTAGAATAAGTGAGCTAAAAGATAGGGCAGTGGGATGCACTCAAGCACCCCGGCAAAGAGAAAAAAGAATTGAAAGAAATCACTGAGACCTACAGGAGAGCATCAAGAGGAAAAGCATTCTTATCATAGAGGTCTCAGAAGGAGAGGAGAGAGAAATGGGGGCAGAAACTGTATTTGAAAAAAAGGATGTGAGGTAAGAATTTAAACATTTCATTACAAAAGATCAATTACACACAAAAGACAGAAAATGAGGACAAAAATCTGTAAGTCCTAAAGAGAACAAATAGAATAACAGAAGTCTGTATTTTTATGACTTAAGTTCACTAGCATACAAGAATTTTGCTTTTACAAACTCTTTTCCCTCAACAGTATATACCACTGATAGGAAATTTTACACTTACTTATAAATATACCTATTTATATTATGTATCCATTAACATAATTTTAGTTCTAGTTACTTACTTTGGTATTTCATAGTAGAATTAAAAGTGATTTTACCTACCACTGACATAGTAATACAATTCGTTTTTGTCTATTATTTATCTGCATCAATAAATGGCCTATTTTGGCATGCTTCCATATTACTATTTAGTGTCCTTTCATTTTGACTAAAGAACTTTCTTTACTTAGCGTTTCTGGTAAGGCAGGTCTAGTGGCGATAAACAACTTCAGCTTGCGTTTGTCTGAGAAGGTCTTTATCTTCCCTTCATTCTTCAAGGCATGCTGGCTATGGTATTTCAGTTGGCAGTTTTTGTCTTACAGCACTTTGAATGTATCATCTCATTTATTTCTAGAATGCAAGATTTCTTGGCTTATGCTGCCCACTTAAATATGGATATTTTCTCAGTTGTGTAGTACATAGGGGTCTCAACTTATTTCTCTATTTCTCTTACAGGCAACTGATTTCTTTGTAGGTGCTTTTTCAGGGCATCCATGGAAGGAGGGAAAGTCAGGAACAATCTCATCTACCATATTGCTCTCCAGTAGTTTCAAAGAAAACTACTGACGTTTTTGTCTCAAATGATCAGGGCAAGGCTGTTCTATCACCTCACCAGATCCCCTCAAAACATTCTCTCTCTACAAGCCACTGGCTGAGTCAACAGTATCGATAGCCGTGCCAATCATGATTCCTATCTCTGATCCATCGTCACTTGCCTCTAACCTCCATCCCCAAAGCATCATGCTTCACACATCTCAAGACAGTTTATGTGTCTTACATTCAGAACATCGTTGCTGATGCTAAAATTGTCAACGAAGACATCCCCGGAGGTGGCAATCTCCTCTCCAGTCAATATTTGGAAGGTAGTAGTTTTCCCAGCTCCATTGAATCCCCCTTGTGGATTGCAAGGGAGACATTTCTCACTGCCAAAATGGGTGGCCATGAAAAATACACCTTAAGATGTAGAAAACACAATATATTAAAGAATCCATCATGCAATGTCAAAGCCTGTGTATCACTCGACTACCTCACAGAGTTTGATAGAACACTTCTATTTTGAGAATACACAAAGATACTGAGAAACCAGTGAGTTCTCGACAATGGTGTCATACTCTTGAGCAGTAACGAAACCATCACAAATTGGCCACTGGATAATACTTCCTTTGTCAGTTCCTTAATAAGCACTGTGGAATTCAGCAAGTCCTCAGGCATTGACAATATTTTATTTCTCTCAATCTGTACGCCTACATCTTCAGATTCCCCAGCTAGTTCCTTGGATACTTTTTCCTGCATTTTAAAAATAAATATGACAGAGAGGAGTATTCTTTAGACATCTGTTCTATATACTGGCTGGCCTCAGGAAAGCTGAGCTGGGGTTTATCCCAAAGATGTCAAGACAGGATATTTGAATCACTCCCAGGAGACCTTCTGTACAGTACCTCAGTTTACATGTATATACTTACTCCCTATTTCCCAACTTTAAAAATTATACTCCTAACCACGAGCAAGAGGAATGTTATCAAAATGAGTACTTCCTCAAAAACTTCACTGTAAAAACTATTAATTATAATCAAATGCTATATGTTTATAATTAAGTATATCCTGGAAGCTATCAAAAGAGCTGAGAGGAGGAGAATATTAACTTTCTTTTCTGAGAGAAATGGGAGATTCTGAGGACAGTTTTACATAGGAGATGTCTCAGCTGAACTGAAAAAAATAATGAAATTGTTCATTTGGAGACTCACAGTGGGGAAGGGCATTTCATGTAGTGGAAAGAGTATGAAGGAATATTCTAAAATGTGTATGTAAGTGTGTGTGTGTGTGTGTGTGTGTGTGTGTGTGTGTGTGTGTAAGGTATATATAGATATAATTTTAAAGTTCTAAACTTTGAGTTTGAAATAATTTTCATTTACAGAAGAGCTACACAGATAGGACAGCTATAGCATGCATTTCAACCTTCTATTGTTACCATCTTACATGATCATAGTCACTGACCAAAACAAAAAAATTCAAATTGGTTCAATTATATTAAGATCTTACTACTAAGATTTTACTAGGTATAAAATATGTTGAATACTTTTAATTTTTTTTTAGTGGAAACAGTTTAACATACATCCAGACAAACACATAAATTATAAGTCTACATCTTAGTGATTTTTCACAAGGTGAACCTATGTGTGTAATTGGCCCTGATACAGAAAGAACATTACCCTAAGAGTAATTAGAATCCTGACTCTTAACTCTATGATATATTTATCTGGTTTTCTTTGAACTTTATATAAATTGAGTTCTACTTTGTATACTCTGGTGTCTGGCTTCTTTGGGGCAATATTATGTCTGAGAGGCTATCCCAGGATGTTACATATCTGTTTAAGCATTTATTTTAATTTCTACTATTCTATTGTGAGACTAGACATTTTAAAATCCATTATACTACTGACAGATGTATGATGTGCTTCCTACATTTTTTTGGAGGGGGAGATCTGCTATGAATAATACAGCATGAACATTCTTATGTCTTTTGGTAAATCTGAGTGTGGCTTTCAGATTTGTTTCTAGGAGGAGTGATTCTTCCTCACATGCATTGTCTTGAATTCCTACGCAGCCAGACTTCTGGGAAACAAGAAGGGAAAAACAAGAGTTTGGACTAGGTCTTGGCTTATGGGAGCATTGCAATTTAACCTATTTCGTAACACAGAGGCCTCTTTGATCTCAAAATATTCTTTCCTCTAAAAATGCTTCAGACAGTGGTTCTGAAAGTGTGGAGCAGCAGAGGAAGAATCACCTGGGAATGGATGATATGTGCAAACTTTCAGGCCCTTTCAAAGATCCACTAAATCAGAATATCAGGTGACAAAGACTAGCATTGTGTTGAAGATGCCCTCCAGGTGATTCTGATAAATGCCAGCTCCACAGACCAGGAAAACCAATATCTCCTGGGAGCTTGTCAGAACGATCAGAGGCTAAGCTAAGATGAATGGGCAGTTTTAGGAGGGAATGATTATCTCATACAGATGTCCAAAGGAAATCTCTGCTATGATCAAACTATAAAAAATATTGTATTCTAACTGGTAATATTTAGAAACCATGAAGTTCAAATGTTGGGGATAGTTATGTATAGACTTTTAATCTTAGAGATAGCTCTATAAGTCATAACCAGCTACTCACCTTACTTAATGTCTCATAGACACCAAAGAAAACAGTGCGAGTCATAAAGGCTCTCACTCTCCAGGAGGTAGTGTCAATAAAGAAAATTGTTAAGAAGAAAATAAATCCTGTGACAGCCATTGCAAATACATATCTTCCAACTGTATCAACATCCAAACTATATATATTAAGGTCATTATCTGATAACAACAACAAAAAAGAGACAGGTGTATTTAAAAATGTATCCAGTAAAACCCACTCTACAAAATCAAACAGGAAATCCTATAGCCTCAAAATGAATGGTTCTCAAACATGCAAAAATTAACACTTTGAATGGAATATTTAATAACTTTGCATGCCAGGCAAACTGTCTGCAAGAATCCTTTTGGAGAGACAAAACCTTTCCTTCTCTGAGTGTTTTCATGCTATCGTGCCAGGCATTCATTACCGACACCCCACCCCAGCCAGAACCAGTGAGTGAATGCCTCCTTACACTCATCAGAGCACTGAGAAGCAGCAGGCGTTCTTCTCGTCCTGGAATATGCTTTTCCTTTAAAAATACTTCATGGTTCTGAAAGTGTGGAGAAGCAGCAGAAGAGTCACCTGGGAATGTATTACGTATGGGAATCTGTACATGAACACTAGCCTTTAACTTATAAATACTGAAGAGCTAACACTTTTCCAAGCACTAGAAAAAGTTAATAATTATGGGGCTTTTAATTTATGACAGGGAAAAGAGTGAGCTCATTAAGGAGATGAAGATGATAAACTCTCCCTATTTTATGTAAAAAATTTTTATTAAAATACTATATATATATATATTTTTTTCACCCAGGTATGGAACTCAAAACACCTTCACAAATTGAAAATACATTCCCAGCAATATTTTCATTCAGTTTTAAAATTCAACTACATTACAGTTTATCTTTTTTAGAAGACTATCACCTCATGTACCTTTTAGTTATGAATCCAGATATTATGTTCTATAATGTTGCAGACATGTTTTCCTCACTACTCTAGTGAAGTGTAGAAAATATCCTTTATTTGTATCCCTTTAACCTCTCCATTTATAGTTATCATAAATATTTCCTCTATGAACATTGAGAACATTACCAAAAAATCATTTTTGCTTTAACCACTAAACTCAAAAGTATATTGCATTTACCCATATTGTTACTCAGAATTTGTGGGTTTTTTTTTCCCTTTCTTGATATCCCAAAATTTCTTCTATCATTCCCTTTATGTTTGTAGAAATTTTAGGGTTTCTACTGGTGGCACATTCTTACATTTTTCCTTCATCTAAAAATGTCTTAATTTCTCCTTCATTCCTCAAGGTTATTTTCTATGCATATAGAATTTTGAGTTGACATTTTTTAAATATCAGCACTTGAAAAATACTGTGCTACTTTCTCCAGTCTTCATGGTTTCTGACGAGAAATCTTCAATTTGGGAAATTGGTTTTCTCCTGTAGAAAATAGCTATTTTTAAGATATTTTTCTTTATTTTTAGTTTTCAGAAGATTCATTGTAATGTCTTTTGGCATGGATTTCTTTGGTTTTAACCTATTTGGAGCTTACTCGGTTTCTTTCACATGTGGATTTGCATATTTTCATACTTATTATTATGTCTTTTCACGATGTAAATAGCATATAGCATTACAGTAGTTTCAAATGTACATCATGATGTGATATTTGTATAGTGTGAAATCATTCCTACAATACATCCACGACCAGTTACAGTATTTTTTGTCTTGTGATAATAATTTTTAAGATGTAATTTCAGAGCATGCCTTTGTACCACCTGAAGCCTAAAGGTCTGAGTTTGCGACCCGGGCCAGGGTGCAAAAAATGAACTAACTAAATAAAGATACTTCTTGATCCCACTCCCCTCCCTCCCTTCCTTAAAAATGCTTGTTCATCTTCTCATTTCCTTGCTTGTGGAGCTGCCAGCTCTGCTACTGCAGCTCTCACAGTAAAGATCACAACAGCCACCACAGAAGTCTGAGACACAGCCCCACGTGGGGCTGCTGCTGACCTGCCTGCTTGCTTAAAGCCGAAGACCCTAGTAGCCGAAGCTCCTATGATAGGAGCTCCCCACTTTTTACAACCTGAAATCCTAACACAAAACTCTTACATCAAGATAAAGAACTAAGACTTTTATCCTAATCCATAGAAATAAACACAGGGTATCAAATAAAATGAAGAGGTTTAGAAATTTCCCCTAAGTGATGAATCAAAACAAAACCCCAGAGAAAAATCCTAATGCAACACAATTAAGTAAACTGCCTGAAGAATTACAAGCAGAAGGCTTGATGATTAAATTAGGAAAACAATGGAAGAACAAAATAAGATTTACAACAAAAACAGAGAAAATATAAGAAAGCTCCAAAGAGAATTCATGGAGTTAAAGAACACAATGGTTGAACTAAAGAACGCAACACAGGGGCCAAACAGCAGAGTGGAAGAAGCCTCCAATCAAATCATTGAGTTAGAAGACAGGGCAGTGGAATGCACCCAGGCAGACCAGAAAGGAGAAAATATAGTTAAAAGAAATGAAGATAGCAAAAGAGACTTACAGAATAATATCAAGAAAAACAACATTCACATCATAGGGGAGGAGAGAGAGATGAAAGGGCCCAGTGGCACAACCAAGATGAGCAACTAAGTAAAATAAAGGGTTTCTTCTTTCTCTCTCCCTCTGCCTATCTGCTTACTTGACTTCATTCCTACCTGTACATGTTGAGAGAAAGAGAGAGAGACAGAGAGATAGAGAGAGAGACAGACAGAGAGACAGAGAGACAGAGAGAGTGAGGGAGGGAGAGAGAGGGAAGGAGGAAGGAAGGAAGGAAGGAAGGAAGGTTGTATATTAGAGGCTGTGAATACTAAGCAAGGTTTTTGACAATGAAGGAATTAGGGAAACGAGTATGAGACATGCTAAATGAAAGAAGTCGTGGTTTTATACCTGAAACTTTTCCTTAGGGTTCTGAAAGACTACATCTAAAATATAAATGTACTAGAAACATATCTTTCAATCTCCTCAAATCCTCATCCCTAACCTAGGGATGCTAGTGTCCCTAATATAAGTGACTAACGGAAGAAAATCCTCTCTTCAAGGAAAAAAGTCATCCAGAAACTCAGATGCCTACATATTTTATATGCAATGTTTTGCATTACATAATTACTAGGAATACCAAATGCTATGGGCTGAATTATGTCCCCTCAAACTCAAGTTCCTGAAGTTGTACCTTACAATGTTGCTGTATTTGGACAGAGGGCCATGAAAATGGTGACTAATTAAAATGGCATAAGGTAACTCTCTGGACCAGTGCTGTGTGATTGTTAAAAGTAATCAAGGTAGTGATGTCAGCACCATGGCAGCTAAAATGCTTCTGCCATTTCTCCCTTTACATCTGCAACTGACAGATCAAGTATTGACCAACAAGGATTCCTCTGCTCATCGCCCCAGGATGCCAGAGAAAGACACACAACTATGTGACAAATGGTGGGTGGAGCAATTCTCCCAGAGACTGTGGAGCTGAGGGGGCAACTGTGGAAGGACAAAGATGGAAGGACTGCCAGCCTGACCAAAGGTCCGGGGGAAGGGAAAGCAGAGACAACAAAGAGGCTCGCAGCTTTGACCCAAGTGAATCCCAAAGTGGCTGAGCTAGAATACACCACCACAGACAGAGAGCTCCTGACCACAATTCCCCTCCCACCAGACCAGGACCAGCACTGCACAGTGTAGTACTGGCAGCTGACAGAGTGGACTCTCAGGTGCAGAGCTCCAAAGAGAAGATGTAATAGGAGGACGACAGATACAAGTCAGGTCCTCCCAAGCCTGCACACTGCAGTAGCCAACTCCCTCCACAGCGCCCCCCTTCCCACAAGCACACCAACTGCAGCTCCATCATCCTTGGGTCACTTGCAGTCCCAACAGCAGTTATCTGTACCAAAAAGTAAATAAAGTCATAGTGTCACCTCAGGGAAAAAGAATTCTTTAGTGCTGCATTTGTTGACCATACATATGAACTTCTAGAAACTACATGTGGCATCCACAACCAGATTTCTAGCACCATTCGCCATTGTTATATTTACCTCCTCTCTACCCTAGTTGCGTTCCACTCTCTCCCCTCTGTACTCTGGTAACCAGTCTTCATTTCAGAGTGGAAGAGAATGTTGCTGTGTTTTGCCCGTGGTTTGTTTGCTTCTTTATATTCCACACATGAAGGAAAGCATATGGAATTCTCATTTTTCTTTCTCACTTACTTTGCTTCGCATAATCAGCTCAAGTGCTATTCAAGTTGTGGCCAAAGGCAAGGCGTCACCTTTTTCATAGCTGAGTAGTATTTCATTGGGTATATAGACTATATTTTTTAGCCTGTCATCCAATGACAGACATTTAAGTTAACACCATATCGTGCTTGTTTTGAATGGTGATGCCATGACTATAGGGCTGCACAAATCTTTTCTGAAGAATGTTTTTATATTCTTTACACATATACCTAGAAGAGGAATTGCTGGATCAAATGATAGTTCCATTTTTAATTTTCTGAGAAATCTCCAAACTGTTTTTCCACTAATTTACATTCCAACCAATAGTGTGTAGGCTTCCTTTTACTTCTCACCTTTCCCACCACTGTGGTTTCCAGTTCTTTTGTATACAGACCATTCTCATGGATGTGAGGTGCTATCTTATGGTTTTGATTTGCATTTCCCTGATGGTAAGTGATGTTAAGCAGTGTTTCATGTGCCTCTCAGCCATCTGTGTCTTTTTTGAGGGAGTGTCTGTCCATATCTTCTGCCCAGTTTTTCATTGGGTTGTTTGTTGTTGTTGAGGTGTATGAGTTTGGAGATTAACCCTTTATCCAACCTATGATACACAAGTATCTTCTGATCAAAAGATTGCCTTTTCATTATTGTGTTGTTTTCTTTTGCTAGCAAGTTTTTCAATTTGCTGTAGTCCCATTTGTTCATTTTTGCTTTTGTGGTCCCTGACATGGCTGTCGTATCCCCATAGCCATCTCTGATGTTGATGATGTCACGAAGCATATCATCTATGTTTTCTTCAGTGCATTTTATGGTTTTGGGAATTAAATCCAGATCTTTGGTCCACCTTAATTTCTGAGTAGGCTATTAAATAGTGATCTAGAGTCTGCTATTGTTGGGTTTTTTTGCATGTGGCTGTCCAGTTTTCTCAACACCATCTGTTGAAGAGATTACCCTTTTTTTAAATTGTATTCTCTTGGCTCCTTTTTCAAAAATTAATTGTCTATATATGTGTGTGGTTTTATTTCTGGGCTTTCAATTTTGTTTTATTATTCTGTGTATCTGTTTTCATTCCAAAAACACATTGCTTTGATTAGAACTGCCCTATAGTACAGTTTGAAGCCAGAGAGCATGGTTCTTCTATTTTTCTTCTTTCTTATAAGGACAGTTCTGGCTATTTAGGTTCTTTGGTAATTTAATACAAACTTTAAAAAATGTTCTTTTTCCTTGAAAAATGCACCTGGAATTTGGATTGGGATTCCACTGTAACTGCCTATTGCTTTGGGTAAATGACTATTTTAACAAAGCTAATTCTTCCAATCTATAAGAACAGTATCTCTTCCCATCTCTCCGTGTCTTCTTCTATTTCTTTAAACAACATCCCTTTCATTGTAAAGGACTTTTGCCTCCTGGGCTAAGTTTATTCTGAGGTATTTTATCCTTTTTGATGTAACTGTGAATGGAATTGCTTTCTTACTTTCTTTCATCTAGTTCATCTGCACATAGAAATGTCACAGATTTTTGGATACTGATTTTATTTCCTACCTCATTACTATAATCTCTTATTGCTTCTAGCAGTTTTATAGTAGTGTCTTTAGTATTTTCTAAGCCTATTTTCATGTCATCTGCAAAAAAGAGACAATTTATATTTCTCATTTTTCAATCTGGATTCCTTTAAATGTCTTTTTCTTGAATTATTGCTCGGAGTAGGACTTCTAAACCTATATTGAACGGTAGTGGTGACAGTAGGTATATCCTGTCTTAGGGGATACCTGATCTTGTTCCTGATCTTAGGGGAAAATCTTTCAGTTTTTCACCATTGACTATGGTGTCAGCTGAGTCTGCCATGTGTGGCCTTTATAATGCAGCGGTTCATTCCTTCTCTTCCCATTTAGGAGAATCTTGCCAAATGATTTTATGCATCTATTGATATAATTATATGACCTTTCTCTTTGTTGATGTGGTGTATTGAATTGATTTCATATATTGAACCATCCTTGCATCCCTGGAATAAATCCCACTTGATCATGATGCATGCTTCTTTTAATGTATTGATGAATTTGATTTGTTAATATTTTGTTGATTTTTGCATCTATGCTCACTAGAAATACTGATCAATAGTTTTTTCTTTTTGTTTTTGCATTGTCCTTGACTAATTTTGCAACTGGGCTACTTTTGGTCTTAATAAATGTATTGAGAGGGCATTTCCTCTTCTCTATGTGAAAGAGTAAAAGGATAGACATTAGACCTTCTTTTAAAGTCTGGTAGAATTCATTATAAAGCTATAATGTCCTGGGCTTTTGTTTTTTTGGAGAAGTGGTTTCTAGCTCTCTTTCTGCACTCTTGATTGGTTTGTTCATCTACTTATTCCTGATTAAATCTTGGTAGAGTGTAGGATTCTAAAAATTTTACATCTTCAAGATTTACAAATTATTGGCATATCAATGGTCATAGTCTCCTATGAGTCTCTGTATTTCTATCATATCTGTTGCTATTTCACCTTTCATTTTATGATGATTTTTCTCTTTTTAATTCCTGAGTCTAGCTAGTGATCTATCAGTTTTATCTTTACAAAGAGCCAACTCTGGGTTTTATTGATCTCCTGCATGGCCTTCTTGCTGTCTATTTCAGCTTCACTTTAATATTTATTATATACTTCCTAATGATATTTGTTTTAAATTGTTCTTTTTCTATTCTTTTAGACATAAAGTAATTTGAGACTTCTTGATTTTGATATGGGCATGTATGAATTTTCCCCTTAGTACCACTTTTGATGAACACATGTTCTGATAGCTTGACTCTTCATTATCATTTGTTTCTAGGTCAGTTTATTAAACCTTTAATTTCTGTGTTCACCCGAGAGTTATTCAGAAGCATGTTGTTTAATCTCCACATGTTTGAGTCTTCCTGATTTCTGTTTTCTGGCACCTCTAGTTTCATGCCATTGTGATAAGAAAAACTATTTTGCTTATTTCAACCTTCCTGTATTTATTGAGACATGTTTTATTTCCCAGTATAAGATCCATTCTTAATAATGTTCCATGTACCCTTGGGAAGAACGTGTACTCATTTCTTCTAGGGTGCAAAGTTCTCTACATCTCTGCTAAGTCCATCTGGTCTACTAGCTCACTTAAGAGCATTCTTTCCTTATTCATTTTCTAACTGGATTATCCATCCATGTGTGTAAGAGCGGTCAATGTCTTTCCTTGGGTCTGTTAATAATTGCTTTATACACTTAGATGATCCTATGTTGGATGCATAAATATTAACGATGGCTATATTTTTCTGATAGATTGATTCCTTAACATTATATAGTGTCCATCTTTGTCTCTTACTACATTTTTTTTAATAACAGTCTAATTTGTATCAGTATCACAGTTGCTGCTTTTCTTTCTGTGCTATTGCTTTGAAACCGTGTTTATCTTTGGCTCTGAAATAGGTGAATCCTACTTTTCTATTCATTTAGCTAGTTATTCTTTGTCTTTTTAATTGTGAGTTCAGTTCATTCACATATAGGTTAATTATTAATATACAGAGTTTTTACTTCCTTTTTTTTTTGTTTAATGATTGTTTTATACTTCTGTTGTTTCTTTTACAATTGTTTCTACTTGACACTTCATTTGGATGATTTTTCCATGATGGTTCTCTTAGTTTCTTCATCTCCCCTGCTATGTATCTCTCCTTTGGCTGTAGGTTTAGTGGTTACCAAGAGGACAGTATCCAACTTTACAAATTTAAGATGGTCTTTCTGAGCTGATGTCAAATCATCTACTTTTGCCTATACAAATTTCATGTTTCTCCTTCCTCCCCACTTTGATGCTTTCTTGTTATCTCCTATTATTCCTGTCCCATGGTCCTGATTGTATTTATCAATTTATTGCCTTTCTCAAGATTTTGTGGACCTGTGTTTTTCTTCTTTTCATACTGAAGAACTCACTTCACCATTTCTTAAAAGCAGGCCCAGCAGTGGTAAAATCCACTAACTTGGTTTATCTGGAGAAATATTTCTCCATCACATTTGAATGGTAATTTTACAGGGTAGAGTATTCTTGGATGGCAGTTTTTAAATCTCTCTGTATTTTGAGCATGTAATTCCACTCTCCCCTGTCCTCTAGAATATCTGCTGAGAAATCTGATGATAGCCAGTTGGGGTGCCTTTGGAGCTTATGTTCCTTTGTCTTTCCTCTAGCAGAATTTAGTAATTTTTCTTTATCATTAGCTTTTGATAATTCTACATTGATATGTTCTGGTGTAGGTCTCTTCACATTTAGAAATTTGGGTATTCTATCACTTTCTTGAACTTCTATGGTTGGTTATTGCCTCAGGTTTGGAAAGTTCTCAGCTATTTAAGCTCTCTGTTCCCTTTGCCCTCTCTCACCTTATGGGGTAACCATCTTCTTCATCTCATGGGATGATATGTCTCATAGTCTCTTCACTTTTCCTAACTCTTCTTTCTCTCTCCTCCCCCATGACATTCATTACTGTGCTTTCATCTTTAATTACTGAAATTCTTTCCGCTATGAGATTTGAACCTGTTCATGGAACTAGTTGTATTCAGTTCATTTATATTACTTTTCATACCCATAAACTCTACTTGGGTTTTTTTTTTTTTTCTTTTCTTCCTTTTTTTTCTTTTTCTTTTCTTTTCTTTTTTCTTTTTCGGTAGCTTTCACTTCTTTATATAAAAAAAAAATCCTTGTAAACTATCATTTCTAAGATATTGGACTTGCCTTTTAATGATTAACTGAGATTCTTATCATTAGTTGAGTTTCTCATGACAGCTGCTCTAAATCCTTTGTCAGGTCTTTCTGTTCTATGCCTTTGGGTTTTATCTGTGTTTGTTTAAGATTCTCCTCTACGCTATCTGAAGCAATTTCTTGCAGAATTTAGGGGAACGGCTTGCATTCTTTTGTTTTGTCAGTAGGTGGCACCTTGGCTTTACTTTTAGTTCATCTTTAAGTTTCTTGGGGTCTCAGTGAGGAGAGTCCAGGGAAGAAAAAAACTTACACTCCTAGTTTGAGTAGAGTGGACAAGGTAACAGCCTTTTTCTTTAACCCTGCGATCATACAAGGCCCTGGTCTGTGCCCAGAGCCTGAAGGCCAGTCCCTGATTCTATGCCCCTGGCCTCTGCTGTGGGCTGGGGGTTTGCTCTGATTTTGACTAATCAGCAAGGAGGGACTGACTCCGCCACACACACCTGCCATGATCCAAAGTCACTGGGACCCAGTAGTGGCTTCCAGTCTGTGTCCCCACGGAAAGTGAAGCCCCTCATACCAACTGGACAAGTGCACATTTCTACGCGGTCTCTGTGCTCTCCCAGCTTGGCCACTGACGGGAATGGCCTCTAAGTATCCACAAAGCAGGCTGCTCTCTCCTTAATACACCAGTAAAGCTGTTCTTCACCCACCTTCAAAATACAGATGTGCATCTTGTCAGGTTAGCCTTTTGAAGAAGCAAGAAGGAAATGAGTAGAACCACAAAATAGTGTTGGCAGTCACAGTGCAATTAGACAATAAAAGGGCGTAAAGGACATCTAAATAAGGAAAAAAATGAAATTTCACTATTTTTAGATAATGTGATAGAGTGAAACCCAAAAGACTCCAGTCAAAAGCGATTAGAAATAATAAACACAGTATCATGGCAGATTACAAAATTAATATATAAAAATCGGCTACATTCCTATAAGCAAACAACAAACAAGCAAAAAATAGAGCTCAGGAAAGCAATCCCATTTATAAGTGCATTAACCTTGGAGTAAATTCAACCAAAGAAGTGAAAGAGCTGTATCCTGAAAACTACAAGACATTGTTAAAAGAAACAGAAGACGCAAAGAAATGGGAAGTGATGGCATGCTCACGGAATGAAAGAATTATTATCCTTAAATTTACATCACTATTACATTGCATAGGCACTCTTATGTTTATGATATATCTCACATCATAAGGAAAATATGGCAAAAGATTTATAATCAAGAAAATAGATATGGAAAGGCATCTACGAAAAATAATAGAATGATACCAAGTCATATGTAGATTATTCCTGAGAGAAGACATGCAGTTTTATGATTTAGTCAAACAGGCAACTAAAACAGGGATGGTGAAACAAACAAAAAACTTCAGATATGTAGGCAGAGCAGTGGTGGGATAAAGAAATACTTATATAACCTACAAAACATGAAAAAATGTTTACAGCAATTCGCCAGTGTTCTGCTTAACAAAGACTGCCATTTTAACCTGTGAATTGCATTCACAGACAACCTTCTCCCCTAAAGCACTTACTATTTTTGGTGACTTCAAACATGATAAGGACTTGCCGCTCCTTTCAGGTGGCACCTTTATTTCTCACTGACCCTTCCAGTGAGGGTGGCTCTTGATTTGGGGGTGCTGCCTTAGGTGCTCCCCTTGCAGCAGGTCCTAGTTTATCTTGAACTGTCAGAGGAAAACCTCCACGTCTCTGAGGTTCAGCAGATGACCCCAAGACAAAACCCAGCTTTGTATGTGGTGAAAGACAGAACCGGACTGCTAGTGTGGAATCTGATGTCGTATATGCAGGTGCTGACTTACAGCGACACACACTTTAAGTCTACATGTTATAATGAAAAGTTCAAAAGAAAGTGCTAAACAATTTAAAACATGAAACTAAGTTAGGCTTTCAATCATCTCCCATATGTAAGGTTTTTCTGGGCTCCGCGAGGAGAAAAGCTCAATCAGACAAAAAATGTCGAATAGCCAGGGCTTTATTGGGGTTTGCACACCCGGGCGAAACTCCCAAGTCCGCAGAGGGCTGGGAAGTCGCGGGCTTGGAAGTCGCGCCCGAACAAAGGGGGACCGGCTCTTTAAGCAGAGGAATTTCGCGGGCTTCCCATATGGCGATTGGGATTGGCCCTGTGAATCCAGGTGTGGGGGTCGCATCCCTTATTCTGACGTCATCCACCTTTTTCCTGGGCTTGGCCTTTCCCGGGCATGGCCGCTGCTGCTTTTGTCCCTGGGCCAGCCTAACACCATACAGTTTTTCAACTTGGTGCCACCTCAGCAGTGTTTATAAACAGAATAAATTTTTAAAAGCATTGAATCAGTGTATACTTGTTTTTAGCCAAGTGAGTCATTCACTGGTACGTGCTTACTCGACACCACTAACAGCATCTGACCTTCAGTCTTAATCAGGAAAATGCAATTCTCTCCACCCAAACTTTTACTGGGCTTTTGGCAGGTGGCAAAGTTTGACTCTTCACTTTGTATGAGCCAACCTCTAACAGTGTTACTGCTGAAAACAATAAAAGGACAAGTGAAATAGAATGTATTTACTCTAACACAGCTTTTCTGGTACTTGTGCCTTCCGTGACCCTCAATGACCCTCAATGACCTTCGACGTGCCCTCAATGACTGACTTGGTTGAAACACGGAGACTCTTCCATGGGAGGAGTTTTAAACTCAATTTTACTGAAGAATGTGGAGATCATAAAGCTGAAGGTTATCAAGGCAAAGCCGTAGCATAAGAAAAAGATGAAGCCCAGAGATACAGCACTGCGTCGAAAAACTCCCTTGTGTGTGCTCGTGTGTAATCTGACAAAACAACAATTTAGTCACACTGGAAGTGGGGTCGCAGAAAAACAAAGGAGGCGAAGGAAAATGCCCTTAAAAACATGTGTGGTCCAGATGAAACGAGTCACACGGCTCAGTGAGATGGAGAGCTGATGACTAACCCTCATAGCAGGACGACCCATCTAAGTGAATAGCTCTGTTTGCTGGTAGAGTAGGATGGTTCTGAATTTCCAAGCAGAATCAACGAAAAACACATTGATCTGCTGCAACCTGAAAACTGCTCCGTCCACACCACAATGTGGTGGCCCCTCTCAAAGCTGAGTATAGTGTGCTGAAGAGATCCTGGCCTTGACAGATAAGATCATGCACAGTAAACAAAGTATAATTAAAAACATCAGTAAAAAGGTGATGAAATAGGCAGCCCGGAGCATAGCATTACTGAGTCTGATCATGAGCTGGTATTGTTGCGGAAAAGTTAACACAAATCAGATGTTACGAAAACAATTTCTGGTTTTCAAAATGCATTCACAAATGTTATCTGATTTAATCCCCCCACCCAAATGTATATAGGTTAAATTGTACCTCATTTTACCAACAAATACCAGTATCCAGAGGAGAGATCAAGTCTCAGAACAGTCAAGTGGACCGATCGAAACCATCCACCTACTGAGTGGCAGTGTGTGATTCCCTCAGAATTGAGTCCAGAGGTTCAGCCCCCCAATAACCTACCAGCTAAGGTCTGAATACAAGAAACAAAAATGTAGAAGCCATACACAAAAGACTGCCTTTATTTCTGTCATGTTCTACTGCCAAGTAATATTAAAGGATGGTAAATAATTCAATTATGGGGTCGAGTATCAACATGCAAATGATAGTCCATCGGCCAAAGTCAGGCTGCCTTGGATTTTTGTAAATAAAGCTGTACTGACAGGTAATCAGGCTGATTCATTCCTGTATTGCCTGCGGCTGATTTCACCTTACAAGAGTAGACCATTGCAATAGAGCCTAAAGAGCCAGATAGAGATAGAGATGTGTACTAAGCCAGGCCCAGAGAGGGTGAGCTGCCTCTAAAAATAACACAGTGATGGAAGTCCCTCTTCTGTGCTCCTCCTGCCATATTGTAAGGCCTCTACAGGTTTCCCTGGTCCAGCACAAACTGGAGACAGATTTCCAGGGTTTGAATGCTGACGCTGTCACCTCACAGCAGCACCATGCCCTGGACCGAGCTCCCAGGCCTGTCTACCTCAGGGTCCTCGCCTGTGGACACTACAAGCTGAATTAAAACAACAGGCAAGAAAAAGCTCACAGTGAGTGTCACAAACTAATTCTTTGAAACCATTGGCTACAGACACTTTGCAGTTCAAGTTTGAACCAAAGCAGATCAAAGTTTAAGGGGACAAGACGGTCATTTTGATTTAAAAGGCTAACAACAAAAAGTCAAATGAGTGGTACTAGTTTTGTGGGGCTATTCAAAATAAGTCATTTGTACTGTTATTCAAGTAATACATATTTTTAACTATTGTTATGTCAATAGAAAACACTGTGACATTAGTCTCCTCAGGCACATAGGACGTACTTAATGTTTGCGGAATAAAAAATAAATATGAAGGTATCTGGTTATCTGATTGTTTTACAAATGGACTTAGGTATATTTTATTATGCCAAAGGGCCACATTAGGAAAGAAAGTGTTCATTCAGAGACTGGAGAGTCATGGAATAACAAATTAACTAAGGCATGGTGACAAGACCAGACCTTGAAAGCAACTTCCAATGAAAAAACAAAAAAAAAGAGTGCGTTCACAGTGAAAATCATTTACAAGTGACACCCAAAACTTGCAGGCTACCAGTCTGAGTTGTGTGGTGGGAAGTGTCCACATGCTTTCACTCACAGAGAAAAAGAAAAAGAGAAAGCTAACTAACCTGTTTGCAGATCTTACCTCTGAATGAGGAGAGACGCGTATTTCCCTGGTCTCGGTTATTTTTTAAAGATTCATCATTCATTTAATAGACATGAATATTTTAAAAGAAAATTATTCGCAATTGTGTGCCTGTATTTTGAATCAGTTTTGAACTGAAACTAAAATAAAACAGGCAGCTGCCACGTCAGCCAAGACCATGGCAACTCTGCCTTAAACAGGAGAAGAAAGTCTCTGCTGTTCTTTGATACAAAATTTCTAAAAAATACACAAAAATTAAGAGAAATTGAAGTCTTCTTCTACTGGTTTCAGTGGGAACGAACAGAACTGTGTTAACCCTATAGCCAGAAACAAAAAATGTAATGTGCATATAGATATTTACATATATATGTGTACATACATATACATCCACACACACAAATTATAACTATGTGGTCAGGAATGTTAACTAAACTTATTGTGACAATCATTTCACACTGCATACATATACGAAATCATTATGCTATACACCTTGAATTAACACAATGTTACATGCCATTATATCTGAGTTAAAAATTTAAAAAGAAACACTGGTATTCAAGACATGGGAGACAAGGCAATAAAAGACAGGGCTCCCTCACAGAAGAGAAACAAATACCGTCAGCCCTGTGATTGCCTAGGTGGCTGCTAACTAGTAACCCAGCCAAGTGGAGTCAGAACCCAGCGTGTCCCCAAGGGAGAGCAGATTGCTGGGCGTCCAAGGTGGAGAAGGTGCTGGAGCTCTTAGACAGACAGAAGAGTGATTCACAGACAACTCCAGAGATCTTGGGAAGATGCTTTCTGGAGTCTTCTTCTAGAACTCATCAGCACTTGGGTGTAAGAAATGTCTCAGGGCACCAGAAAAATAACCATTTTTAAGGATTAGAGGAGAAAATACCTAGACTTCACATCCAGCTAGAAACAGTTCCTGCTCCCATCAGCCGGAGTGTAAAACCATAGACGACTTACAGGGATCTTTGTCAGTAGTGGGCCGGATTTAGCCCTAGACCCGAGTTTCTCACTCTCGGCATTATTGAGAACATACTCAATGCACGACATTGTCCTATGAGCGTCACAGACATCAGGATTTCTCAGTCTGTTTACATTTGGAAATTCTTGGGCGTGCTGGGGACAAAGGGTAGTTTGTGCATTATAACCTCCCTGTCCTCCGCCTGAGTAGGTATCAGTAACAACCAGTCCAGAGGTACAACTGTCCCCAGACCCAGGTGGGCAAATGTCCCCTGAGAACGAAGTCACTTCATCTGAGAAACACTGCCTTAGAATTAATGCCACTCTGGTTCCACCTACCAGAAATTAAAGAGCAAGACTCCAAGAGACAAAACTGTTTCTTGCTTACTTAACTCAGTCTTAAGATAAAACTGAAGAATATACAAATACAGAAACATCTAAAATCCAGTAAAGCAAAATCCACAATGTCTGGCATTCAATGAGAAATGACCAGGAGAGAGGTGCCCTGCTGGCTTCACAGTTAAGTCCACCGGACACAGTCCACGTGCGTCCCAAGGACTCCGGTTCACAACTCTGGGCTGAGGGAAACAACCAAGATGAACAACTAATCAAAATGCTTCTTCCTCCTCTCTCTCCCTGCCTGCCTGTCTCTGCCCGTCTTCATTCCAGCCTGCAATTTTCCTTAAAAAAATGAAATTTTTTCCAGGTGGCATGGACAACTTCTAAGTTGTCAATCATCAATCCCCTCTGGGGCTCACACTCCCATGTGGCTTACTCTGCTTAAGTGTGGGTAGGTCAGCCAATGTGTTTCAACTAACAGAATGTGACATGGTGACAAAAGGTCTCTTCTGTGATGATGTCACATAGGATTATGACACTTGTGTCTGAGATACTGTCCCTTGCTCATTTTGATGTTGCTGCTCACTATTTTACAAGCAAGGCCCATCAGGCAAGCGGCTGAGGGAAGTCCCTGGCTAAGAGGCAGTGAGAAACAAAAACAGCCTCAGTCCTGCAGCTACAAATAACTGGAGTCTGTCAACAACTACAAGAGTGATTTGTCTCCTCACTGAGACTCAGATGACAGTGCTAGCTGACACCTGGATAGCAGTCCTGTAGAAAACTCAGCTAAGCCTTGTCTGAATCCAACACACAGAAAATGTGAAATAGTAAATGAGTTTTGTTAGAAGCTACTAAGATGTGGTGATATTATTTGTAGAAACAGATCAAGAAAATGCAAGGTATGCAAAGAAGGAGAAACGTGGACCATCACGAAGAGAAATCAAAATTGACACAAATGTATAGACAAGAAGGAAAAATAGCAATCATATCCCACACATTCACTAGTTAGAAGAAACAGGACATGTTAAGTAGATATGGAAACTATAAAAGTGAGAGTACAAAATCACTGGGATGAATTACCATAGACCTAGATACTGCAAAAACTATTAACTTGAAGACGTAGTAATATATATGATCTAAATGAAAAACAAAGAGCTACTCCTGAAAATGAAGGAAGTGTCACTGAGTTGCAAAAAAACCCCCCCAAAACAGGGAAGCTAGTTTAGGTACAAGCAGAGGGCCTGACAGACTGAAGGAAGACAGAAGGTATAAAAAATACACAGAGATACAAAGGCTGAAATTTTCCAAATTTTAAGTAACTATAAGTAAATACAAGAAGTTCCATGAGACTGGAATATAAAAAACATGAAGAAAGCCGCACCGGGCACATCATGGTCAAACTGCTGAAAAGTAGTTAAAAAAAAATAGAGACAGCCTTAAAAAATCACACCTTATGAACAGATGTGAAGAATTTCACTGGAAAAATAGAAAGCCATGAGACTATGGCTCAGTACTCAGCATTAAAAGAAAAACATTATTAACTTTGAATTCTTCATACAGCGTAAGTATCTTTCAAAAATGACAGCAAAATAAACACACCGTCAGACAGACAAAAGCTGAAAGGATGCAGATTGTGCCCAACGACTGCTCTGCCAAGGCATGATCTGGTGTGATCTGGAGAAATCATGGGCCAAGGACGATCTCTCCTGTCGCTAAGCTGTGCTGCCTTGGAGAAGAAGTGATGAAGGAGGGGAAAAGGAGTTCAGAGAAATGAAATGATTTGCTAGAGGATATTTGGCATATACAACAAATCACACCCACCTAACAACTGGCCTTTGAATAAGAATGAGGAGAAGCAGCAAAGACGCCTGAAATGTAAAGAGTGGGGAAGAGAAGAACAAAAATGTGGACTGTTAGAATGAGCTGGAGACTCATGTGCTTTCAAGCTAAAACAGGGCGTCAGCTGCAGGCCCTTAGGACCGGAAGGGTAAGACCACTGGACACAGTCCACAGACCTGACTTTGAGATGAACAGAATAAACCACCAAATAAAATAAATGTCTATTCCTTCTAACAAGAAAAAGCTGAAAGAATAAATCAACAGAAGAGCACTACCAAAAATATTAAAGAAAGGCCATCATTCAAAAGGCACATGATATAAATGAATCCAGATCTGCACTGAGGAATAAAGAAAACAGGAAATGAGAAGTACATTGGGAAATGTAAAACTTTCTATTATTTACATCTCCATACAATATAATTGACATTTTTAGCAAAAAAAAAAAAAAAAAAGCAAGCAAAAAACAATGAGTAATACATTGTAGGTTTTACGACACTGGAAGAAGTGAAAATGTCTGACAAAAGAGCAAAGCCCAATACAACACAAAAATAACACAACTAAGTTACAGCTGAAGACAAAGGATGTCAAACTGAATGAAAGCAAATAAAAAAGTAAGAAAAGGAGAAACAGATGGGAAAAATGGAAAATAAGCAAATGAGCAACTAATCTGCAATCACATTCACTATAAATGGTTTGCCCCAGCACAATTAAAAGGCAGAGATTTTCAGGCAGGATGAAAGAGCAGCCCAGCTAGGGGCTGCCCAGAAGACACTAACGATAAAGATAAACTTTGGTTAAGGAGGGCTAACTCAAAACTAACACTACCAAGTGCTGACGAGAACACTAAGCAACTGGGTGCCTCAGCACTTTAGGGATTCACAGCGGCATTACCTTTCTCAAAGACAGCTTGGTAGGTTCTTAAAAACCTTACCATATGATCAACAATCTCACCCAGTGTATTTATCCTGGTTATGTGAACATTTATGCCCCCCGCCCCACACACATACACACAAAACTTATATGAATATCCATAAGACCTTTCTTGTAGCAGCCAAAAATGAGAAACAACTGAAATTCTCTTGAGTGGAGTCACAGATATTTTTTAAAATGTATAGCACCATACAACGAAATAGAACTGCAATAGAAAAAAGTAACAAGCTACTGATATACACAATTGCTTGAAGAGATCTCAGCATTCTGATGAGAGACATAAGCAAATCACAAAATGCTACACATTATATGATTTCATGTGTATAACATTCCTTTTGTTGACAGAGGCTCATGGTATAGTCTCTTATGAAATGACAAAACTACAGTGAGGAAGAGCAACGGATCAGTGGACACTGGGGCAGATGTGCCTATAAAAATGTAGCACAAGGGAGTTTGTGGGGGTTGATGAAACAATACTGTATTAATTTGGTTGTCATTACATCAATCTATTTGTGATAAAATTCTCAGAACTATGCACCACTCTCTCCTGGGGGGCTTGGGGAAAAGTCCATGTAAAACTGATGAAATTCAAATACAATCTTTAAACAGAATATTGTATCGATGCAATTCCTGGTTTTGATAGTGATGTGAGATTGAAAGACGTTAGCCTTGGAGAACGCTGGAGTACAATGAAGAAGCTATAACAACCCTGGAATGCACAAAACCAGGGACGGTCACATAGGAAAAGGACAGGAAGCATTTTGCCTATCCTGCCCAGCACAGCTCATCACCTAGAAGATCTGCCATGACTGAGTCCCATGGGGGCCGGGGTGAGAAGACAGGACCACAGCAGCCCTCACTGCTACCACAGACACCTGCAATCTTTGCCATCAAGGACCCACACAGTCATTTATCAGGTACTGACCTCTGCTGATGAAGCCGCTGCCCAGAGTCCACACAGCTGTGCCAACAACCTGAAGCCACAGCTGCTGCTAGACCCCATCCTGAAACCAGGCCACTGCCCTCGTCCAGCTGGTGCCTGCAACCTACCCATAGAAAAGAGACTTTCCCCACTACAACCAGTTGGTAAAGTCTGGGAGAGGTGACTTTCCCTGACCATGACAAACATTAACCAAGTCTGGAAGGAGCACCAAAAAATCAAGGAGACATGATGCCAGCAAAGAAATACAATTAATTCCCAGTATTTGCCCCAAAGAAAGGGAATCTATAAATGTCTGACAAATAAGTTCAGATGGCTATCAAAAAAAAAAAAGGACAGCTCAACAAAATCAAGAAAACGATACATGAACAAAAAGATATTTCACTCAAATGGTAGCTCCCACCGAAAAAAGCAGAGATGGCTACCATTACATCATATAAAACAGACTGAAAATCTAAAACAATCTCTAAAGACAAAAAAGTCAGTACACATAACAAAAAAGTCAATTCAGGCACACTGGTGTAGCAGTGGTTAGGTTGCTGCCTTCGGATGGCGCAGTCCACATACATGCCAAGGATCTGGGTTTGCATCCCAGGCTAGGGAGAACAACCAAGATGAACCACTAACTAAATAAATAAATGCTTCTTCCTTCTCGCTCTTCTTTCCTTCCTTCCTGCCTCAACTGTAAAGTAGATATAGAAATACTCACTCTACAGAGGGCTGTTACAACTAGAAGTTAAGACTTGTTAACAGTATTTCCTGCACACTGACAACTCGTACCTACAGTTGCGGCGCAGACAAGAAACTTACCCAAAAGTTCTAGAGACTGTATATACCATGTGCTGAGATTTTAAATCGAGGATATTTAGAGGATAATAATTTAGTATAACCAGGAAGCCTGGGAGGAGGAGCAATCCCCTGCCCACACGAATGATTTTTTTTTTTCTCTATCCCATCCTGTCTTCATTAAACCCAAGACACCTGGTCCCTTCAGGAAAAACAAAACAAAACCCCAGCATATGTCTTCATCGTGATAGGAGATAAAGCAGCCCTGAAAATATCTTAAGAACAACTACTATACAGAAAAGACAGTCACTGAAAGAAGTGTGTGCATAATTCCAGATCCTGATATTGATTGTATTCATATCCATTTCCTCTGATCTAAATCCCCACCCTCTCTATCCTATAAACGAAGCCACTTCATCCCAGGCCTTCCCTGCTTTTCTCTTGGTCTGTTATAATGATCTCATAGGTGGTTCCTCATCTTCAGTCGTCTCTTCATTGTTGAATTTTGTTAGCCACAAAATTTTGATATGGCCTGTGGGCCAAATCCAGCCCACAGACTGATTTTGTATGTCCTGCAAGCTTGAATGGTTTTTACATTTCTAGATAGTTAAAAAAAAAAAAAAAAAAAAAAAAAGAGGGTATATATAACAGAAGCATGTGGCCCACAAGCCTAAAATATTTACTATCTTGTTCTTAGCTCAAAAAGTCTGCAAAATCCTGTTCTGTGCCGTCCTCTGTATCTCTTTCCAGTGTCTTTTTCTGAAGGCAACACTGACAGACACTCTACATAGTTTCAGAGTTCATCTCCAGTGCTGTCTGCCTAGTGAACGCCTGTTATCATCCTTCATTGCTCACCCACACTCAGCACCCACCTTCACTTTAGGAACAACTTCTTCCATACCCCTCAGTGCTGATAAAAGCAATTCTGCTGCTATCTTTTCAGCTAAACTTTTAACAATTTATGAGTAGGAATTCTTTCTTCTATTCCTAATGATCATTTATTGAGAGATTCCTAAAGGTCAGAGGCTGACTTAAATACTGTTACTATGTACAGATGCTGATTTTAACACCTGAAACCTATACAACGTTATATAAGTGATGCTACTATGATGATTTTTCTTAATGGCATCTCATTAAAATCCTCCTAATTACCCTCAGAATTTGGTATTATTATTTTCAGTTTGAGGAAACAGCCTATGATCACACTTAATAATTGGTGGTCAAGATTTAAACCTAAAGTTTGTCAAAATTCCTGAAACAAAGTAGGCACAATAAATAAATGTTGAATAAATTAATAGCTGAAACACAGATGAATCAATGACTTTTTCTCTGACTTTAGAGTCACTGTTCTTTACAATATGGTCCTGATTTTACTTAATATTTTAAAGTATCTCAACTCTTACAACTGAAAAATATATCTTAAATTTATCTAATTCAAGAGCTCATAGGATTCTTTGCTTCTTGCCCACTTTACTCCAAAGAAGATTCAGAGCATTGGGTACATAACCCCTCCATAACATTCTTGTCAAATAGTCAATAAAACTACAATTCAAATCAAGAATTTAGATAGAAGCAAAACATCAGAAAATCGACAAATGACATAGTATACATTCTACCCGGCATGTATTTGTATGTTATGAATGCACTATAACCATTCACCAATGCCAAATGCATAGAAACAGTCCAATCCTGTGTGCAAATCTATTCCACTCAGGCCCAAAATGCTACAAAGAAGGTGAAACTACCTTTAATTTGGTCTCCTTTTCCAACATGATAGTCCTGATGATGGTGAGCTCAGTCAGAGAAAATATCAGTACAATTATCAGAGGGAAAATAGAGATAAAATTCCACATAAATTCGTCACCATAATATTCAGGGTATGAAAATCTCCTAATAAAAATGGAGGTGTTATTAAACAGCAGTTCTGTAGCTGTGCCGTTGTGGTACTGCATGATGGCCTTATCTAAGGCATGCTGCACAGCCAAGAACACTTCTCTGAAGTACACTGAATGAGAAGACAAAGATTGTCATGGTCAGTTGCTTTATGTAGTTTCACCAACCAAAATACATGAGAATTCAAGAAAATACAAGTCATACTTATAGACACTGAAGATATGAATAGAAATGAAGCTGGAAATGCTCTTGTGGAGCAGCAGTTGGGTCAGCTGCCTCCAGTCAATGTAATCCACCTACATCCCAGGGACCTGGGTTTGCATCCCAGAGCCTGGGAGAACCACCAAGATAAACAACTAAATAAAATAAATAGAATGATTCTTCCTCCTCTCTGTGTCCACTTGCCTCCTCATACTGTCATTCCTGCCTACACATTTCCTAAAAAAAATTTCAAAATAAAGTGGTAAAATTCCATTTACAAGAGCATCATCATGAATAAAATACATAGGAATAAACTTAACCAATGAAGCAAAGGATGTGCATTGAAAATTATATTGATGTAAGAAATTAAAGAAGACACAAACAATTAGAAATATTTCCATGTCCATGGATTATATTAATATTATTCAAGCAGCCATACTACCCTCAGTGATCTACAGATTAAATGTAATCTATGAAAATCCCAATGGCATTTTCTGCAGAAAGGAACAAATAAAGAATCCTTATGGGATTGCACAGCACCCTAAAGAACCAAACAATCTTACACAACCACACTGGCTCTTGTGAGCTAGAGGTCTCACATTTCCTCATTTCAACATTTATTATAACGTCACAGTACTCAAAAGAAAATGATACTGGCACATAGATATAAAGACTGAGAATAGAGAGTTCAGAAATAAACTCTTATATATGTGATCAAATAATCTTTAAGAGCAAAACAAAGTAAAGGGTAGTTTCTTCAAAGTAAATGGTGCTGGATAAAATGGATATACACACACAAAGGAATAAAGGTGAATCTTTACCTTATACCATATATAAAAATCAAATCAAAGGAAATTGAAGACCAAAACATAAAAACTTAAAACTATAAAACTATTGGAAGAAAATTTCCCAAACTGGAGAAAGAACTGAATATTTAAGTCCATGGAGCTAACCAAACACTTGGTTATCTAAATGTAAAGATACCTACACCAAAAAAACACAGCATTTAAATTATTAAGAGGTCAAGACAAAGTAAGAATATTAAAGGGGGCTAGGGAAAAAAGGCAGAAATCATAGAAAGGGACACCAATCTGGCTGTCATCAGACTTTGCAGGAGAAACTCTATAGGCCAGGAAAGAATAGAATAACATATTCAAAATACTCAGAGATAAAGACTGTAGGCCAAGACAACAATGTCCTACACAACTCTCTTCGGATATGAAGAAGAAAGAAAGGTTTTCCCAGATAAACAAAAGCTAACAGAATTTGCAACCACTAGACCTCCCTACAAAAAAAAAAAAATTTGAATGAAAATCTCCATTTAAATTTTAAGTAAGTTCACAAAAAATTTAACAAAGCAATACATATAAGGCCAGAAAATAAAGACAAAATGGTAGTATCAAGCTGTCATATATTAAGTCACCTTAAATATTAATGGGCTAAACTCACCAGTTAAAAGGTATAGAGTGGCTTGATTTATTAAAAAACAAAATTTAACTGTATGCTGTTTACGAGACTCATTTAAGCTATATAGACTTAGATGAAATACAAAATGATGGAAAATGGTACTCCAACCTAATAGAAAAATTTAAAAGTCAGGAACTGATATATACATATAAAGATAAAACTGACAGTCAAAAAAGCTAACAATAAACAAAGATGGACATTATATAATGATAAAAGCTTCAATACACAGGAAGATATAACATAGGAGCAACCAAATACATGATAAAATATTAACAGATTAAATGGGAGATATTGACAGCAACACAGTAACAGCAGGGGACTAACAACCCACTCACCATAATGGACATACCATCCAGACTGAAAATCAACAAGGGAAAATAGCCTTAAATCAGAATTAGATGAGATGATCTTAATAGACTACAAATTTACAGAGCATTTTACTTAAAAAGAACAGAATATGCATTCTTTTCGAGTGCAAATGGAATAGTCTTAAGGGTAGACCATATGCTAGTATATAAAAAGTGTCAGTAAGTTTATGAAGATTGAAATCATATCAAGCACATCTTTGGATCACAATGGTATGAAACTAGAAATTAACCGAAAGAAGAAAGCGGAATACTACAAATGTGTAGAGAATAAACAACGTGTTACTGAACAACTGTTATATCAATGAGAAAATCAATGATGAAATTTTAAAAAAACCACAGGGAGACAAACTAAAATTAACACATGACATATGAGAAGCTATGGATGCAGCAAAAATAAGAATCACAAATTTAAAAATCTAAGCTAATACCTAAAGGAACTAGAAAAAGAAAAAGAAAACTGCAAGTCATTAAAAGTAAGGAAACAGTAAAATTTAGAGCAGAATTAAAATTGAGATTAAAGATAATTCAATGGATCACTAAAATCAAGAGTAATTCTCTGAAAAAATTAGACAAAGATGAAGAATGAAAAAAATAAAAAAAAATCTGAAACAAAAGAGAAGTTACAACAGATACTACAGAAATAAGAAGGAACATAGAGAGCACTATGAACACCTATGTGACAACACTGGATAATCTAGAAAAAATGGACAAATTCTTAGAAACATAACATTTCAAGACTGAATCAGGAACAGGAAATCTGAGCAGACCAATAAAGAGTAAAGAAGTTTAAACAGTCACCGAAAGCCTGCCAAAAAACAAAAGCCCAAACCAGATGACTTCACTAGTGAATTCTATCAGACTTTTGAAGAAGAATGAATACCATTCCTTCTCAAATTCTTCAAAAAAAACTAAGGAACAAAACTTCAAAATACATTATATAATCTAGTATTAACCTAACAACAAAACTAGAAAAGGACATCACACACAAAAAAGAAAACTATCAAACAATATCTCTTATGAGCATAGATGAAAAACCCTCAACAAAGTACAAGCAAAATGAACTCAATAATAAATTAAAAAACTTATACACCATGATCAAGTGGGATTTAATCCAGGAATGCAAGGATGGTTTAACATATAACAAGTCAATAAATGCAATACACCACATCGACAAAAGGAAGAACAAAAAATTCATAAGATCACCTCAATAGACAAAGAAAGAACATTTGGCAAGAGTCAATACTGGGAGAAGACATTTGCACATCATACACCTAATAAGGGCTTAATATCCAAAATATATAAAGAACTCATAAAACTTAACAGAAAAACAAGCATCACAATAAAAACAATGGGCAGAAGAGGTGAATAGGTATTTCTCCAATGAAGACATAGTCAACAAGAACATGAAAAGATGTTCTTCCTCACTTATTTTAGGGAAAAGCAAATCAAAACAATGAGACGTCACCTCACACCTGCAAGGATGGCTATTAGTCTAAGCCTGGAAACCATAAATGTTGGTGAATATGCAGAGAAAAGGAAATCCTTTTACACTACTGACAGAGGTATAAATTGGTGCAATCATTATGGAAAGTCGAATAGAAACTCTTCAAAACATTGAGAATAGAAATCCACACAATTGCATCATCCCTCATAAATCGCAGATGTATGCACTCTTATTGCAGCATGATTTACGATAGCCAAGAATTGGAAACTACCTGAATGCCCATTGTCTAATGAATGGATACAGAAAAGTGGTATGTAACACACACACACACAGAGAGAGAGAGAGAGAGAGAGAGAGAGAGAGAGAGAGAGAGAGAGAGAGAGAGAGAGAGAGAGGAGTACTACACAACCCTAAAAAAGATGAAATCCTGACATTTGTGAGAACATGGATAGAATTTGAAAGAATTATGCTAAGTGAACTAAATCAAAAGGAGGACAAACACCAGATGATCTCATTTATATGTGGAATGTAAAGAAACAAAGCAAAGGAACAGACAAAACAAAAAACAACCCTTGGACATTGATAACAGAACTGAGGCTACCAGGGCGGAAGGGTGTGAGGTGTGAGAGCAAGTGGTGGTGAGTCCAGTGGTGAAGGGCTTTTGGGCGGTGGACATGGTGTGTATTATTTGAGGATGGTGAACCTACACATACTGGTTTTGTAAAGCAAAGTTACCTCAATCAGTATTAAAAAAAGTCAGCACCCTTTTATGATAAAAACCCTCCACAGGGAATGGGGAAATTGCACATATGGGAGCCTACACATATGAGTTTATTTTAATTTGCAAAACAAAGTTACTGCAATAAAATATATTGTGGGGGAAAAAAAGAATACCCTCCACAGAACGAATGTATAGAGAGGCACCTAAACATAAGAAAGGCCGTATACAACAGACACACAGCCAACAGCACGCTGTGGAAAACAGTTTCAGTTTCAGTGGAAAACTGAAAGCTTTTCCTCTAAGATCTGGAACAAGACCAGGATGTCCACTCTCATCACTACTATTCAACATAGATTAGACACCTCAATTTTTTTAAAAGATACAAAAGGCATACGAATTAGAAAGAAATAAGTAAAATGATCACTATTTGCAGGTGGAAGACTCCAGTAAAAATCTGTGAGAAGGGAACCCTTTTGTGGCTCAGTGGGTTAAGGTGCAAGATGTAAAAGCCATGGACCCAGATTCAAGACCGGGGGCTGGACTGGCAAAAAACAAACAAACAAACAAACAAACAAACAAAAACCTAAATGATACAAAAAAGAAATTTACTTAAAAGGTGCTAGAAATAATAAGCAAATACAATTCCATGACAGGCTACAAAACCAAAATACAAAAATCTGTTGCATTTCTATATACAAACCAATGGAAAGAGAACTCAGAAATCCCATTCAAAGTTGTGTAAAAAATAATATATTGGAATTTAAATTTAACTAAAGAAGGATAAGACCTGTATTCTGAAAACTAAAAGACATTGCTAAAAGAAAATAAAAGACACAAAGAAATGGAAAGATATACAGTGACCACATGAATTGAAAGACTTCACTATTTGAAAACAGTTATAGTACCTAAAGCAATATATAGATTCAGTGAAAGCTCTATCAAAATACCATCAGCATTCTTCACAGAAATAGAGGAAAAAATCATGAAGTTTATTTGGAATTGCAAGAGATTCCAAATAGCAAACACAATCCTGAAGATAAAAAACAAAATGGAGGTTACACTCTCTGTGACTTCAAACTATACTACAAAACAAAAGTAGTACAAAAACACAGTACTGGAATAAATACACAGATCATTGGAACAGAACTGAGAGCTGATAAGCAAGCCCATGCATATACGCACAACAACAAATTTATGGCAAAGGAGTCGGGAACATACGATGGAGCCAGGAAAATCTCTTCAATAAATGGTGTAGGAAAAGCCGGACAATCATATGCAAAAGAATAAAACTAGACTACTATCTCATATGCACAAAAAATAATTCAAAATAAAGACTTGGATTCAAATCTGAACTTGGATTAAGACCTGAAACCATAAAATACATAGAAGAAAACCAAGGCATTCCTCTCCTTGACACTGACCTTAGCGATATATCTTTAGGAATTCAACTCCAATAACAAGGGAAACAAAAGTGAAATTAAACAAACGGAATTACATCAAACTAAAAATTTCTGCACAGTGAAAGAAACTATCATCTAAAGAAAAAGACATCCTCTGAATTGAAGAAGATATTTGCACATTACATGTCTAACAAGGGGTTAATTTCCAAAAGCTATAAAGAATTCATAAAACTCAACAATTTAAGAAAAGCAAACATAGGCAGAGAATCGGAACAGAAACTTCTCCAAAGATAGCCAATAGGCATATCCTCTATTTTTAGGAAAATGTAAATCAAAACTATGAGCTATTACCTTATGCTTGAGAATGGCTATTATCCAAAAGACTGAAAGCAACAGACTTTAGAGAGGATGTGTTAAAAGGGAAACCTTGTACATTGTTGCTGGGAGTGTAAATTGGTGCACTCATTTTGGAAGCAGTAAGAAGATCTTTCAGAAAACTAAAAACAGAAATTGCATATGATCCAGTTATCACTTCTGGATATTTACCAGAACAAAACAAAAACACACTAATTCAAAGAGATATATGTACCCCATAGATTTCTATGTTCATTGCAGCGTTATTTACAAGAGCCAAGAGCTGGAAACAACCTAAGTGCCCATCAACAGATGACTGAAGAAGATAAGGTATATACACAATAGAATACTACTCAGTTATATTTTTTTAAAGACAAAATCCTGCCATTTGCAACAACCTGGGTAGAACTAGGTGGTATTATGTTTAGTGAAATAGGTTAAATGTTAAAAAAAAAAAAGAGACAAAGTCAGATGGAGAAAGCATGGTGTCACTTATATGTCATATAGACAGAAACCAAACACCAAATGAACTAAATAAGACAAAAATAATCTTTTGGACAAGAAAATCAAATTAGTGGTTACCTGAGGTGAGGGGAAGGCATGGGAAAACTGTACAAGGTGTCAATTACATAACGAAGTATTGACCTTTCAGTGGTACTTTTATTGGTTGTATATTTGATTTGCAAATCTGAAACTTACATAATGCTATGCTACTACAACAGAAAGCTATTTTTTAAGAAAGAATTGTTTGCCTAATCCCCAAAATAATTTCTCAAAAACATGTAATGGCGGACCCTAGAGGAGCAGCGGGTAGTTGAATCACCTCCAAAGGAGCACAGGCCACATACCCCTGGGTTTGAGTCCTGGGTCCAGGGGAGACCACCAGGGTGAAGTACAGAACAAAAGTAAAGTAAAATGCTCCTTCCTCTCCATTCCTTCTTGCTTGCCTACTTGCATTCATTCCTGCCTGCACCTTTCCTTTAAAAAACAATGTACTGCTATAATGAACAAGATTTGAATAAACAACTCTTACATGTTGGAAAAAAATGAGTCACATGTTGATAAGACTGCTAGCTTGCAGACAAAATCATCTAAGTAAGCTTAAAGGTTTGCTCACCAGGATTTCTCCCATCTCTTTTATTCGGGTTCCTGGGTCCTGAAGTAGGTATTACTGGAAAGACAAGATCTGTATTCCATATTATTTTTTTTCGGAAGGCAAACAGTCCAACTGAATGCACATCACTGCTGAAAGAACTAAAGCGCAGATGATATTTGACCTAAAATAAAGAGCAGAAAACAACATTTCAAACCAATGAACACTAAACAGCAAACCTTCACAGTGAAAGGAAACATACAAAGGTATGCTGTATGCTGAGGAGACAGTGAGCAAGTCAGGACTCTGAATGATGAGACATGACAACATCCCTGTCACAGGAGACTAACAGGAAGACTCACATGCTAGAGTCAGTCAGAATTTGAAACGGACTAAATTTGTATCTGTCCTCTTTCATCTTCATAGCAATTTTGCCTCCGAGTTTCCAAGACACAAAGCGATACTTTAATCATTATGAATGTGGTTGTCTACACCCAGAGTTGGCCTAGCTACTAGAAAATTCTATTAACTTCCTTTCACATCGTGCAAGTCAATTATAGTAGAGAATAAAATGACTGTTCCCTTTTCGAGGAGTGAATGACCCCTAAGGAGAAAACTCACAAATGGGAAGAGTTGGAGTGGTAAAATTTAAATGGAATGTTGCAAAACTTAAGTATTAAAGAACGAGATAAAAAATATCTGGCGAGCTGAGTAAACTTCAGATTAAGCTACGGCAGACCTGAGTATCTTCAGACAAGACACTATCAAAGTCACCAAAGATCAACAGAAGCAGAACAGAAAAATCAATAAGCTGAGAAAATCAGTAAACCAGGAAAATACACTATGTCTAAGTAACAATCACCTAAATCACTGTTTTTAAAAAACCAAGTTTTAAGTAGCTATAGCATGCTTAAATATTACTGATATCTAATTCCTGACCTCATGGAACTTGTAAGTTTTAAGGAAGCACAGAGAAGGGAAGACTTTGAATAGGTGGCCACAGCAAGGATTTTATAGGATGAAGAAGAGTTATCCAAGAAAATGAGGGACAGAGAACATGAAAAGGAGAAAGGAAAATGTCATCAAAGGCAGAGAGGCAAACAGATAACACAGGATACGCAAAGAACAGCTATTGGCTCAATATTGCTAATACATAGTGAGGAGAAGCAAACGAAATGAGGGTGGAGAGGTAGGTGGAAGAAGACAGGTTGTTAATGGTCTTGTGTCCCCTGCAAGGAACTTCTGTAGTTAACGAAGAACCCCTGAAGTTCTGTACACAGCGCGGTGACATGGTGTCTTCTTGGTTCTTAACAGATTACTGTGGAGAGAAAAGTCTTGCTGAAGAAAATCAGCTAAGAGATCAGCTGGCAAAGAGCCGGGGGTGAGGAACACATTGCTTTGTAGGTCTATGCTATCCATGAAGTGAGAAAAGAGGTAAGAAATTCTGCTGGGTAAATAGTAGAAAGAGAACAGGCTTCTAGGCAAATAAACTGGGGGTGGGAGGGATCCACTCCAAATGCTAGACACAGTGAATTAACAGCACAAAAGTGAAGTTTTCAACTGCTCCTGCGTTATCTGATATTTGAGCATACCAGTGAACCAATATTACGTCAGCATCGCCGCACCCTTTTGAGGCAGCGCTTAGTGTAAGGTAAGCACGCAAGGAGAGAAAGAAAACCTGCACGCTGCTTAACAATACACACTGTTCTGTCCGGGGGTTTCCTTTCTACTTCCTGCCTTCCTGCCTCCCCTGAGCACACACCTGTATTCTAAACGCAGGACTGGGCCGCGTGCAGAGGAACAGATAGTTTGATTCTTTCCTGCAACCCTAGGCAGCACCTCTCTAACATCTGGTAAGGAGACACCAAGTTACCAAGTTCAATGCCATGTCCATTTCTCTCCTCCTGGGGATGTGTTATCAGAGGCTTCCTTGGGGTCTGGAGATGTCCCAATTCTCATGCAACCCGCTGAGCCTAAGAGCTCTTATTAGACATTTACAAGAGAGGTTAAGTAATTCACTCAAAAAAAAAAAAATTCCTACATGTTGGAATCACTGCATTAGTATACATGTATCTGCTTCAAAAAAACAATCAAATTCGACTATTTCAAGGACATCTAGTAGAGCTGCTGGTGGGCTTAGGGAGGCTTCCATTCATGCCACCACAGGGAGAATCAGGAAATCTGGAGCATTGAGGCCAATACCTCTTTGGATACATAAAAACAATATGTATTAAATATGTATAAAAAACATGCCACAAAGTTCCAATGGAGGCATTCTGTAGACTCAAAATCAGCAGCAGGTGGGCAGAGACACTAGTCCTGGATTTCAGCGTCTGGGAAGCAGAACTGTCTCACCCAAAAAGAGGTCCCACTACGTGACTGCACATCCTTTTTTCTAACCTTTATACATAGCAGTTGTATTATGAACTTACCTTCACATACAAAGTTAGAATGGAAATTATGCTTAAAATTAACGCATTAAAATGATTAAAAATAGTATTGGTATGAAACTCTATAACTTATTATTCTGTCACTCTACTATATGAAATTTCAGTAGGTATTTAAACAGGCAACAAATATAGACTTAAAAACCACATCGCAGGACTGGATGCAGCTGCCAGGCCAGGCAGATGGACGAAGTGAGCAGCCTTAATAAAGAACCTATGATTTCCCTTTCTAAATAGAAGACCTTGGGGTACATGCACTGTTTTCTCTTCATCATTGTAATGTGATGCCTAAAAGCAGAGGTATTATCTACTAGCAGTTATAATCTTGAGAAAGTTATCACTTCTCTCATTTGTAAAATGGGGATGTTACCTATAATTCATTAGATCCCTGAAACTCAAGAGCATAGTTATAAGGTCTTTAGATAAAACCTTCTCACCTGAAGTGGTAAACTGTCACTGCTCTTGATGTCATGATCAAACACAATTGCGGCCAGAACACGGGTGGCCACTGGTTAATTACTCATGTAGGGCTCAGAGTCTGCTTCTGAAGAAAAGCTTCAAACTGTTAGAGAAATCAAAGCAGGTCAGCACATAGATGCAAACGATCTAATGAGGATTCCTGGCTGTACCGTGAATTACCAAATCCTATCATAATATGACAAACTGTGACTCAAACACTGACATCGCAGATCATCTAACGGGTATTTGGGGGAACATCCAGTGGATATTCTTGTGCATTATAAAAGTGGTAGCATATGATGAATATTTATCGTTACAGTAACTTTATGTCAAGCCGAATTGATAGAGGAAGGGGGCTTTCAACTGTTTTGCAAGCAAGCCATGTTTTTAAAAGTAAATTTGAAGGGAAATGAGAGTGATGAAATGATTTCTGTTGCAAGTATATTTCAGAAAACAACCTGAAGCTGTAGAATAAAATGACTTTGCACTTACAATTACTTCTCATTCACAAATTAATTTCTATAAAATGCAGATAGATATGCACTTGCAAAACCACACACATACAGGTAGTTTTTCTAGAAATTAAAAGATTTCTGATGTAAACAGGATATTGAAAATCATTGATTGCCTCTGTATAAGCAAACAAACAATTATTGAAAGAAATAAGATTTTTATAAATGGAATTATGCACCATGTTCAAGTATTTAAAGAAATCCTTACTGCAAAGATGCCTTTTCTATAAAACACTGACAACGTGGGCACACCAAGGGGGAGTAGCAGTTTGGTCAGCTGCCTCCAGCTGGCACAGCCTACTTACATTTCAAGGTCCCAGGATCAGGTCCTGGGGCAGGGGTAACAACTAAATAAAATAAAGTAGTTCTTCCTCCTCTCTCTTCCTGCCTGCCCATCTCTGCTCGCCTTCATTCTGGCAAGGAAGAAAGAAGAAAGAAGAAAGGAAGAAGAAAGAAGAAAGGAGGAAGAAAGGTGGAGGAGGAGGAAGAAGAAGAAGAAATAATCCCATTGGCACACAGCCTCCATTGCTAGTTTTATTGCTTATTTTTCTAAATATATTTTTCTCTGGGAAAAGCTAGAAATTAAGTAATGAGTGGTACAAAGGGAGTAGTTAGAAGCAAAATAAGTAATAATAAAGCTACCAGGCAGTTGCAAATTTCCCTAAGTCAGTAGCCAGGATGCCCACAGCTTCTGAATTCTTGTCTATCTCAAAAATGACCAATAATGATGTGAAAATGTATTCGATGAGATTCATAATCAAAGAAATACAAATTAAAACCACAATAATTCTGTTGTACACTCAAAAAAAGGGCTAAAATTTTGTAAGGTTGTATCTATGTGTTTATTCCCTGAATGAAAAACATTCATTCAAATTCTATTTTTTCTACTATTGGCACAAACATACAACCTATACCTAAAACTTTAAGTGATTAACACTCTTCTCTTATCTCAACTTTTTAATAAAATCTGATGAATTGGTTACTTCATATTTACAACCTGATGATACAAAGGCAGGAGTTTTGTCCTAGTTTCAAACACATGCTCGACAAAGCTGAAATAAACTCCCTTTGCTTCCAACTCTGAGAAAGGCCGGGGGTGATGTCAGCATCATGGTGGGCTGGGAAGTTGCTTTTGTCCCTCCCCTTAGATTTACAACCAGTGGGATTGCCATTACTGAAGAAAAAAGCACCTCTGCCCAGCAGACAGGAACACCTGAGGCTCTCGCATATGTGTACCAATAAGCGGCTAGATTGGACTGTGGAAAAGGCCAGCAAGTGTTTGAAGATGAAGTGGGATGATGAATGCAACTTACTCTCAATGGCTCAGGGCGGGAATAATCTATGCATCTTACATATAGTCTTCTATGTTTTGTGTATTTACATACATATTTTACATATATATCATATATACATATACACACATGAAGAGCAAGAGGGAGAGAATAACAGACTAAACATGACAAATCTAACCTGGTGAATTGCAGCATTTTTTGTATTTGTCTATAGGACTGAAATTTTTCAAAATAAAATAAATGTGTGCATGTGAGCACATGCAAACATTCATGCGTGTACATGGGCATGGGGCTCCTTTTTGAATCACTGTGCTAAAAATAAAGTACTATATCATCCTCAGGAATTTTTTGCCAATAACTTATTAACAAAAAATCATCATCATGCATTAATTAAACTGACATCAAATACCAAGATCCAATACCAAGTTACTAATCACAAATTAGTATACTAATTGCAGATAGATTATGCCATATGATGTTATACTGCTATTCAGATACTATACCAGATTAAAAGTTTCTGGTGAACCGATTTAAGTTACTCGTCAGCCTAGCACTAAAAACTGAATGTGGGGTTTTCCAAATCTTCTCATCTCCATTGGGCTAGTTTTGTTGAGTTGGTTCAACAGAAAAAAAGGGAAGGAAAATCATCAAGAGAAGGAAAATTTCTCAGCTTCCTTCCCTTTAATTCAGCACTTTTATATAAAAAGACACTACGCATCTATGCCACCAGGGACCTTCCAATCATCAGATCTCTCGCCTTCAGTCACACTCTCTCAGAACAGACTCAATCTGAAAAACTTAATGATGATTATTAGACTTTTCTGCCAATGAATCCATAATAGCAGAGGATAAGAAACGGTAGCCTGTCTTCTCTCCCATACCTTTCACAGAAATTCACCTGAATCAGCCCAACATCAATTCATGATTTATAGTTTTAAAACATATAGAAATGCTGTATTAAGTTACGTAATGTATCACTTTCACATTTAAACATGATTTTTAAGATGGCAAAGTAAATATACAATAGTTGCCCTTCCTTTCCATCTTGAAGTCCTTAAAATGAGGAGATATATATATTTAAATATGTAACAGAATAAATCTATACACAGATGTAGAAACATAAGAGAAAACTACCAAATTTCTGGCAATAGTTGTTTTGTTTTGTTTTAAGGAAAAGTGCAGGCAGGAATGAAGGTGAATAGACAGGGAGGCAGAGAGAGAAGAGGAAGAAGCACTTCATTAGTCGTTCACTGTGGTTGCTCCCCTGGGCCCGGATCTGGAACCAAGGATCCTGGGATGTATGTGGACTGCTTCCAATGTACTAAGCTACTAGGCCACCAGGGCATGTCCTGGCAGTATTTTTTTTTTTTTAAGGGAAAGGTGCAGGCAGGAATGAAGGTGAGTCCGTAGGCAGGAGGAAAGAGGAGGAAAAAGAGCTTTATTTTTAATTTAGTTAGTCACATTAGTTGTTCTCCCCAGCCCTGGGTCTTGAACCCAGGACCTTGGGATATACGTGGGACTGCTCCCAGGGTGCTAGACCGCTAGGTCACCAGGGCGCACCCCGCTGTCACTGTTTCTAACTGTAGGAGACAAAGAAGAGGAATCAGGTACAGAAGGAGAGAATGTGAAGAGATGAGAATTTTGTTGTGTATAATTATACATTGCTTTAATCTTTTCAAATGTATTCATACATCACACATGCACATTCATATACACACACACATATTTTAAGGAAAGGTGAAGACAGGAATGAAGGTCAGCAGGATATATATGGGCTGTGCTTGGCTGGAGGTGATGGACATAACCGCTACTCCACCAGAGTATGCCAAGCAATATTTCTGAAAATGTCTCAAATTAGTAATTTTCTCAAGAAAAGTTGATACATTCGGGAGACAATGACCAAATTCATCCTGAGGGTTTTTTTATTCCTTTAGTACAGTATCAGGCACTTACCTAGAATACAAGCATAATAGAGGCAATAAAGATTTAGAATTATGTAATTCAGCACGTGATTTTAAAACTGTAATTCCATATGTGACGGTACCAAGACTGTGTTTTCATATTATTTGACAAAGCTCATAATGTTGTATTTAGGAGATTAATGCAAAAGTTATGGAAATCACAGAATCTGTCTCTTCTAAAACAAGCTAATAATTATTCTACAAAAAACACTCACAGACATCACCATTTCTCACCTATGACACTGACATTTAAATTCATTTTCATAATTATTCTACAAAAAAAAAAAAAACACCTTAGAGACATCATCATTTCTCACCTGGATTACTGATTTTTAAATTCACTTTCACCATCTCAGTAATATTTTTTGCCACAACACTATTAGAAGGAATATATACCAATTCATATAAATTAGAATTTCTAAGGACAAAAGGGAGTTGAGACATGGGCATAGGCTTGTAGAAAAAAACCTGGTGAAAGTTCTTTAGCTCATATTTACGTTGATGTAAAATTACAACAGAGAACAGAAATATCAGAAGGATTTCAACTACTAAAGAAGCTATTTTCTGCCTCTGCAAGAGAAACAAAAGGACTGTATTAATGAATCGAACACTCCATGTTTGTGGACATATTTTTATACTTAGACCCCGTGAGTATCTGTGTATGCAATGCAAATGCATGATTCAACTTCATTCTACAAAATTAGCAGCTCTCGGTCTTTTTTCACCCCTTTCCACCTTTTATCACACATTCTATTCATCCACCCTATGTTTACCCTTCAGCTTTAGAATAGCTACCCTTAGCTGTGGAGGAACAGGTGAAAGAAATGCATCAGTTAAAATGCAGGAACTTTAAAAAGAAGTTCTCTTTGAAGTTTTATTCATCTTTATAATCACTTCCCACAGATCCCTCCTCTTACCTTCAACAAGAAGTTGTTCCAGAGGAGAACTGAAAATCGATTGAGCCACAGTGAATCCATTTTACCAACAAGACTGGAAGTCCAACTCCCTAAAGGAAGGAACCATAGTTTAAACTTAGGTTACTCACCAAAATGTTGCCATCAAGTAAAAGAATGCTTGATTGTTCTTTTCTTTCATCAATCTTAAAAGGTAACTACAAAAACAAAAACTTTAAGTTTGTTCCTGTTTTTATATTCATTAAATTGATATATATTGATCTCCTTCTGTCTATGAAAACAAGAGGTAACAGAGAAGCAGAGATTGGGAGTTTGTAGCCTCATGCTCACAGGAAAGGTCTCAACTGTAAATGGAGACTATCAATGATTATTTTGATAGGTTCTGAGAGAAACTCTCACAAATGATAATGCTGAATACTTAATGTGAAGCATTAGGTGGAGTCAAAACACCTACTCTCTCATGGGATGGAGAGTAGGGCATAGTCAGCGAGAAGCTAGGATCTGAAGTTAGGCTGCCTGAGTTGAAATTCTAACCAACTCACAAACTATATAACTTTTTAGCAAAAGAATTCATCTATAGCTGCATATCAACCATAAAGTCAGAAAGAAAAAGAAAAAAAAAAAGCACTTACCTTACGAGTTTTTTCCCAGAGTGATTTTCTACTATGGAAGGAATGACAGAAAGGTGATGAAAGTGATGTACTTGTTTTCACTTGTGATAAAATATATATAACAGACCCTGGTTTCAAGATGACTGTTCAGATCTTCGACTCGCCTCCTCCCAAGAGACACCCATTTAACAACTATGACCTCTGAAAAGGAAAGGACCAGCAATTCCACAAAGAGAAGGACACACATTTTCATAAACACTGGCAGAAACCTGTCTCAGAGTCACGCAGCCCTGCGACAAGGCCCCAGGGCCCATGGAGGTATCAGTGACACAATCTTCCCAGAGGTCAAAGGCCACACCCCTCCGCAGGAGCCCCCAGACCTGGGAACTGACTGTTACTTGCTGAAACCAAAATGTTGGCATGGGGTGGAAAGAACCAAGATGCTGCTTCTGTGTGGTGTGGGCACTGGAGGCTGACATTGCAGGAAGGTCCCAGGGTGAAACGCCCAGCCCTTCACAGTATCACACTTAGCAGAACTGTGTCTGCTCACAGCTGTCAAACGACTACCAGAGATAGACAACTAGGTCTGCAACACATCACTGAGTGATTCCTCACACAGTATTCCTTCTCCAGCTGTCTCAGGGAAGAACATTGGATAGACTACATTGAAAAAGCATTTCCACCCTCCTGGGCTACTGCTAAATAGCTCTGCTTGGTAGTCCCTAGAACTTCCAGCTCCTGGCCCTGGGCTTGTTTGCCACCCCGGACTGGAACTTTTCTTCCTTTTTCCTCTCTCAACACTGTGGTCTCCCTGAGGACTGGGCCTATCAATGTTGGCTCTCTCTTGCTTATGCCTGAGAATCTGGGGGTGGTGAGGGAAGGACTCTGCAGTCCCTATCCCAACTTCAACATTGTAGGCTGGACTCCCAGGCATCAACACAGGCTTAGCTCTAGAGATCCAGCAATTCTGACAAGTGGTGAGATCATACAACTAAAGGAAGCCCAACATTCCTGGCCAACACTTCAAATCTATGCGTTGCAGCTTGATACCCTAACACAAGGCCATTACATCAGGGAAGTTTAACCCATAGAAATTAAAAAAAAAAAAAAAAAGAATGCCAAACAGAACAAAGATACAGAAAAATATGCATGAGATGAAGGACTAAAATGAAACCCCAGGGGAAAATGTGAAAACAACAGAATTAAGCACACTGCCTGGTGAAGACTTTAAAACAAGAGTTTTAAAACTATTCACTGAATCAGGGGGACAATGAAGAAACAAAAGTGAACTACATTAAAGATAGTGAAAATATGAGGCTGTTCCAAACAGATTTCCTGGAGCTAAAGAACAGAATGGAGAGGTTCAACAGTAGCCTGGAAGAAGACTCCAATCAAATCAGTGAGTGAGAAGATAGGGTAGTGGAATGCACCCAAGCAGACCAGCAAAAAGAAAAGAAAAGAAGCAAAGATAGCAAATGAGATTCATGGGAGAACAACAAGAGGAACAACACTTGCATCATAAGGGTCCCAGAAGAAGAGAGATAGGGGCAGAAAATATTTGAAGACATAATAGCTAAGAATTTCCTTAGCCTGAAGAAGAAAACGTATCTCCAGACCCAGGAAGCTCAAGTGTCAGAAAAAGAAACACAAACAGACATACATCAAGACACATTATCATTAAAATGACAAAAATACAAGATAGAAAATCTTAAAAGCAACTAGAGAAAAAGTTACCTACAAAGGAAACTCCATAAGTTTGTAGGTGAATTTCACAACAGAAACTTTATAGGCCAGAGGAAATGGTATTATATATTCAAAGTACTAATTGAAAAGGATTTCTGACCAAGAACACTCTATCCTAATAGATTATCACTCAGAATTGAAGGAATGATAATTAGTTTTCTGGATGAACAAAAATGAAAGAAATTCATCACCACTAAACCAGTCATAAGAGATACCAAAGGAATTTCTATAAAACGAAAAGAAACCCCCTTTAGAAGACATAAAAAGATAAAATTGGGCTGGGGAGAAGAATAAAAATGTAGACCTGTTAGTATGAGTTCAAGACTAACTTGATTTTGAGATAATAAGCACAGAAACTTATTTAACCGCAAGGTAACCTCAAAACTTAAGTCCATAGAAAAAATGAAGAAAATTAAAAAGGAAATCAAACACAACATAAATGCTATCAAAGAACCTAAGAATGAGAGAAGAACAAAGGTACAGTATGCAACATCTGTAAAACAATTAACAAAATGGCAATCAATATTTACATTTCAAAAATCACCCTAAATGTTAATGAACTGAACTCACAAATCAAAAGGCATAGAGTGGTCAAATAGATGAAAAACCATAACCCAACTTTCTGCTGCATACAGGAAATTCATGCAAGTTCAAAGATAAAAATAAGCTCAAAGTCAAAGGTTGGAAGACAATCCTACAATTAAATGGCAACCTAAAAAAAAAAAGTAGCAACACTCATACTTATAGCAAACAAAATAAACTTACAAAATAAACTTACAAAAAAACAAAAGACAGGACAGACATTAATTAATTATTTATTAATTAATAATTAAGGAGTCAATTCAGCAAAATTCAGAAGACATAACTCTTAATAACATGAATGAAACGAATGAATTTGCATCAAAATACATAATTATTAACAGAACTAGAGACACTGAAAATGATGCAATAGTAGTAGAGATTTTAACACCCCACCCACAACAACAAAAATCAACCAAGTAGAAAATTAACAGGAATTTTTCTCAAGTGCTCTTGGAACATTCAAGGATACGCCATATGTTGGGAAACAAAAGAAGTGTCAGCAAATTCACAAAGACTGAAATCATACCAACCATCTTCTCCAATCACATTAGTATAGAACTAGAAATCAACCACCAAAATAAAGCTGAAAAATTCTAAATTTATGGAAGCTAAACCACATGCTTCTGAATGCCTTCACGAATCCTTCATCTTTAGCCGTGTTAAGTGCATGATTTGTGTCACCAATCACATTCATATTAGTATGCAACCATCACCACCATCCATCTCCAAAATGTTTTGCATCTTCCCAAGCTAAAACTCTGTACTCATTAAATCATAAACTTCCTATCCTCTAAATCCCCATCTCCACTAGCAACCACAATTTTACTTTTTGTGCCCATGAACTTGATAACTCTAGGTACCCATATAATTTAAATCACTTATTTGTGACAGTATTTATCCTTTTGTGTCTGGTTTATTTTGCTGAACATAAAATGTCTTCAAGGTTCATCCATGCTGCGACATATATCAGAATGTCCTCCCTATATATGACTTGTAACAGTCTCGTGGTTGTCAAACTCAGAGAGTTGGACCTAAAGACATACCGAGGGAGTAGAAGAAGTGCTATAAGTGACATTAGTATTAAAATGTGTTTCATCCTTTGAGTGAACCTGAAAGAGTAAATAGGAAATGAAACAAGGAAGAACACCAGAATTGAAGTCCATGTCTCCAAACTTTCAGTGTCAGGCATCCAGGAAAGTAGGTGATTTCTGGCCAGAATACAAAATAGTAGAGTACATCAGAGAACTTGAATATACTGGGGAGGAAGAGGAGGATCTCAGTCTTGAATTAAGTATAAGTGGAACTCATCCTACTTAGCATGCCAATCACTTTGAGAACTGAACTGACAAATGCTCCCCAGGTTCCAGCAGGATCCAGATAAGATATCAAAGTCTTTCAAAACTGAACTGACATTGCTAAGTACAGTCCACAGAATTGGGTTGGAACTTGTGACATAAACCTAATGAATGGGGTTGGCAAATAAAACACAGTATACTCAGTTAAATTTGACTTTCATATAAGTAAAAAATTTTGCTTAGAACATGCTTATACTAAAACGTTATTTATACTTTATCTCAAATCCAAATTTAATTGGCTATTCTGTATTTTATTTGCTAAATCTGACAACCCTAAAAGCAACCAAGTCAATTGTCTTCTAAATAGAAGTATAAACATTCTCTGCAGTATTTTAAACAGGACCTAGAATCTCACAACTCAATAAAAAAAATGGTCCAAATAAAATCCGAATTATAAAAATTCTGCTTTGCATAAAAAAAAAGTCATAAAAGTCAATGGATGTGGTACAGATGTTGGAATTACCTGAAAAAGCATCTACTGCTAAAATGCTCGACAACAATCATAAAATCTGAAGCAAAATTTAAAACACAAAATACCAGTAAAAAAATAGGAAATATAAAAAAAAAAATCAAAGGGAAATTTAAGAACTGAATATAACTAATGGATGAATTCAATAGCAGAATGAAGATGACAGAGGAAAGAATCAGTGAACTTGAAGATTGATCAATATAAATTATCTAATATGAATGAAATGGATGAGGTGGGGGATAATGGTGGAAAAAAGAAACAGAATCTCAGGAATAGGTAGGCTAATATATAAAGCCCAGTATATACATATACAAATATACGTATATGTATATATAGCTCATTTGAGTCCCAAGAGGAGAAAGAATGTAATGTTCAAAAAAACTTAAGAAACAATGGTTGAAAAATTTCAAATGAGTCAAAACACAAAAAAACTATAGACACAAGATAAAGATACAAAACTGAAACAAGAAAAATATAAGGAATTTAGGTCTAGACACATCCTAGCCAGAGGAAAACAATGCCTTACCTAAAAGGAAACATTTGAAAAACTGAATACTGGACAGCCACATGGCTCACCCAAGGACAGGTCGGAGTAACACAAAAGGACTGAAAGTTGTCACTTCCCAACCACGCTTGAGAAACAGAACGTTTTGCAGCCTGAAGCGAGATGAGATGCTGTTCAAACTCTCCTCCAGTTTACCCAACTCCAGGATTCCATCCCCACCCCTCCGCACTCGCCTACCATTCCAGCCCATGGACTCCCTGCCCCTAAATCAGCAGCTCAGCCAGGGGGCTTTATCTGAACTCCACCTCGAGGACCCTCCCGGCTAGTCAGACTACCCCCTTCAAAGCCCCTCTCACACTGCTTCCCTCGGATTGTTCCTTCTGTCTCTTCTCAGAAAGGAGCTTTCTGGGCCTGCACATGGGACAATCAAGTCGGGCCTCAGAGTGTATCAACTACCTTGTCTCAGTCTCTTTTGTTGTGGGTCTGTCATAACTGGTACCGAAATCCGGCAGACCTGGTTTTTAAGACTGTCTTTGGGGTGTCACCTGGTGCCCCCCTTCTTTTGTTATAGCTCTCTCTCGACCAACAAAATCCAAACGGGGCTCTTTTAGAAGTAGTGAAGACAGCGTTATTACGTGCGGGCCAGATATAGAATCTGAGCCCAGAAATACTTCTGGGGTACACTTTTGTTGGTGAGGGAGAGGGGAAGGTGTGAATTAGAACAGGAATTACGAACGGAATTCACTTATTCATTTGTGAATTCCTCACATGGATAACACAGGATTCACATAATTGTAAAATGCTCATAGGGGTCTATTCTCAGAAAAGGTCCTTTTATCTAGTCAGTAGTTTCCCACCAGTCTAGACTGTCAGCACCTGGTCACTGGGGGGGGCCACTGTTGGTCCTCAGTGGCTAGAAAATGGGGTGTAGCTTCCTTTCTTCTATACTTTGACCCCAACCTAAGACACTGAGACAACATGCCGACATCTCCCGGTTTCTTTTCAGGGTGCCTCTCCCTCTACTCATACAGAAACCTCAATTCAAGTGAGTCCTTAACAGTCTCCTCCTACCGGCTTCTTCATTCCGTTCTGCCGGGAACTTGGGACTTCTGTCCCTCTCCGAAAATTTGACTGGTCAGTTGAAGTAGCCTCCTTCTGGGAATTCCAGGAATTCCCTTTGCCTGGCCTCTCTTGGGGACGCCCAAGAGATCGCCACAGCACCTTTTCCCACCCATCCGTTAAGTCCTCTTTAGGGGACGCTTTATTGAATGTTTGCACCTTGTGGACTTCCCCACTCCTTCCAAATTATGGGCAATCGGCCCTCCCTACCACCGGCAGACACTATGTCTAGTCTGCCATAGGGACGCCTCCTCCGTCTCTTATCCCAAATTTTGCCCCAATATTCCCTTGATAATCAGTCATGATGGCCGGAAACTGGTCACCATTCTTACTGACCTCAATTCATGTATCTGGCGCTGTGAAAAATGGTCAAGGTCCCCTATGTGCAAGCCTCCCCGCTACCCGTCCCCCTCTGCTCCAGTCCTGGCCAGAGCCAACTCATCTAACCTTGCCCGAGGCAGTCCCTGCTCACGATCCTCCCTCCCTTTGGATTTTGCCCCATCTGCCCTCACTCTCATTCCCTCTCCCCTTGCTCTTCTCCCACTCACCAAACCTACTCCAGTTTCCCTCCCCACCCCCTTCCTCTGAATCCACTGACCCCCCTTCCTCCACACACCCCCCTCTACCAGTTTATAGCCCCCTCTGAGAAATCACAGGCCTGTTCACGTCTAATTCACCCTCTCTGCCACCACCTCTGAAGAGAGGGAGCACATTTTCACTGCGGCTCAGAGGCACACTGACCAAATGCACACAATCGCACTGACTTCCCTTTAGCGTCTGTTGCCATCCCAGCCTCCCCCGCTCCAGGGAGTTATCAGCCAGGTTCCCCAGGCCTTCCCAAGCTCTCCCACTATCTCCTCTGCCTCTTTGCAGTGATGAGAATATCTGGTTACAAGGCCATAAAGGAATAAATCTCAGGCAGGACAGGCAGAAAGCCTGTTAGCTTCTCCTCGCTGGGGCCCTCCACCTTAAGCAGTTGAAGGGAGCTCGGACCCCAAAGGAGTCAGCCAATAAATCATCACCAGGCCTGTGCTCTCCCTGTAAAAAACCTGGACACTGGGCTCAGTAATGCCTTAACCCCAGGCCCCCTCCTGCCACAGCTTTGCCCACTCTGCTGGCAGACGGGCCCCTGGAAAATGCACTGCCCTCTGAGCGCCCCTCAGAGCACTAAGCGCCTGAGTATTGGGGACCTTTCAGGACCTCTCCCCTCTCTGTTGTCGGCATCGACAGAAAGCAGTCCCAGCCACTCTATACCCCTCCTCTTAACTGCCTTCTGGAAGAAACAGACTTCTGCCCAGGCTCTCACTCACTCTTTCCTGGTGATTCTAGTCTGCCCCACTCCTCTTCTGGTGGGAGACATTCTGTTGAAGGTAACAGCATTTCTTCTCTTTCCTGCAACCCCGAGGCAAGCCTTCCTTCTAACCGTGGCAACACAGTCTGATCCTCTGCATCCTTTTCTCCAAAAAGACCCAACTCTGTCTACTCCAGGTCTCTTATCTAGGGCTCACTCTGTCAAGGAAAATGGCAATCTCCTCCTTGAGAAAAAACCTACCTTCTCCAGTCTTAAACCCTCCCCACCACCAAAAAAAAAAAAAAATGGAATTTCTCTCCTTTCTGGGGTTAGCCAATTTCTTCAAGCTACAGCAGGACAAGACATTGACTCGCCCCTCTATAGTCCCCTCTCAATCCAGTGCTCCTTCCAAGAGGAAAAAAAACTGCTCTCCTCCAAGCACCAGCCTGAGACCTTCCATCCCCCGACAGACCTTTCCAACTGTACACAGATTCCTGGGACAGCTTTGCACTTGGACTCATCCTAAAAAGGGGGCTCCTCTTCCAGTGCCATAGCCTACCTGCCCAAATCTCTTGATTCCCCCTTTAGAGGGGGCCTCAGTGCCTCCGCATTTCATCCACTGCAGCCCTCTGAGGGCAGGAAGCCTTAGACCTTTATGCTCAAATCCACATCTCACACTCCCTCCAGTCTCTCGCTTCTCATGGAGCCATTTCTAATGCCTCTCCCTCCAGATACCTTCTCCACACCCGCAGATCTCTCTCCAGCCTCCATCACTTCTCTCAAGCCCGCAACACTCCTGCCCCTGCCACCCTCGGATGCCGCGCTCTATTCACGATTGCCTTGAGCTCCTCGACCTGGTCACCAGCCCCGTCCCTAACATACAAGACTCACCCCCACCCGGAGAACCCCCCATATGCAAGCTCCCTGGGTCACTGTGGCCCCCAGTGGCACCCCATCCCTCCATTCAGTGCGATGTGGATCATTTTAGTGACTGCAGTGGAAATTGGCTGGGAAACTCCTTCAAGCTTGTTTTTATCTCTGCTCTAAACCTAAGGCTCTCTGCTTTCTGAGACTGGCTCTTTCCTCTCTCTGACTTCAGAACCTTTAACCCCACAGACCAGTTTTTCCACCCCATTGTCTTCCCAATAATCCCTAACCCCCCACTGGAAACTTTGCTTCTGACCCACCCTTTCCTGACCTTACTGGAGGCAGGCGCAGCCTGCAAATGCACCCCCAGACTTAAGACTGAACTCTGCTGTGTCTGCTCCTTCAGGGCACCTGCTCTTCCCCTCGTCTAGGCAGTCAGAGCAAGCGCCGTCTGCTCTGTCTTCACGTTCCCTTTCCTTGTCTGGTCTCTTTCTCTCAAGTGAAATTCTGCTGAGGAACTTTCCTCTCAGGCCCAACTACTTTCAGGGAGTTTGAATATGTGACCTGTGTTGATAGTCTTTCCTGTAATCTCTTCATTATCCTCTACTACTGCAAATTACAAAACTTGGGAAATGGCCCACAGACGCCTCAAAAATCTTCTTGAGGCAGCCTTTCAGGTCTTTAATAATAGAGACAAGGAGCCTCAGTAGCAATATCAAAAAGATTAGGCTAAGACAGAAGTCTGTCGACTGGGCTTTCAGCTCCTGGCCACTACCAGAGACCTTGCTGCTGGCACCCAGCTGGGCTCAGGGTCTCAAAGGGCACCAGGCCCATGTTTCTGGGCCCATTATTCAAGTGCAAGTGAGAGGACCTTTGGCCTCCTCAGTGGCCCAACCCTCAAGTTCCCCTGAAGCCCTGCCCTTCGTGGTGTGGACAGAGGAGGCATTACAAGTGGAACTGCCCCCAGGCCCCCAAGCTAAGCTGGCATTCCCACCAGGCCCCTCATTGCCAGCGACGGCCCCGGGGGCTCACAAACTGCTGGGAGCGCTGATGGAAGGCTGAAGGTGGAACTCGGACCCCGCCTGGTAGATGGCCACTGCGACCCCCTTAACCATGATCGAGCCCCAGTTGACTGGTGGTGGCAGGTAAGCCGATCTTCTTTTAACTGATACAAACGCTGCATGTGTGACTCTAACTTATCCTGGAGACTCCTCAATCTCTTTTATGGGGGTAAATGGCACTCCCTCATTGCCTAAAGCCACCCCTCCTGTGCTGTTGGAAAGTCTCTCTCTTCTTCCTCTCTCGAGGAAAACAACCTCCAGGTCTTCTCACTGGCATCAAGGCGAGAGTGCTTCTCTAAATCCACTCCCCTCTCTCCTCCAAACTAGGTCTTTTCCTAAAGGGCAGACTATAATTTCTCCTCATCTGCTCTCTTCTTGACTGAAAATCTATATAACTCAACCCTTCCCAATCCCTTTGGTCCTCTCTGACCATAAAGTTTTTCTGTCTCTCTGACTCTAACTTCTGGTGGTATCTCTCTACCTGTTCTATCCACTGTGAAACCCACAGGCTGGTGCTAGTCTGTTTGCTGCTTTTCCATCTTGAAGTTAGACAGCAGCTCAGTCCTACAAACAGCTACAGGAGGGAAATAAATACCTCCCTCCTTCTCTCTCTCTGGAATAGGAAGCCTTACCATCTATGCAAACTAGATAAGCTTCAGCTAGGTGTTTGGAAAAACAGGTGAAAGTGAATGAACATGTTTCTGAATGGAAAGGTATAGACTGGGTTTTTGTTTTAGTAATTGAACGCAAAACAACGAATTTGGCATGTAGTAGGAAGGTTTATGCAAGTGAAAAATGTCTGTGGAATGAAATAAGTTTCTTTGGAAGGTTTACTATTGTTTGGTGATATTTTCATGTTCAAATATTTGTGGAAAAACAGGTTTTCATGCTTTGCCAAATTAGGAGAGTACTTTTTTCTCTTTTGTTTGAGGGCTACTAATGAGCCAGGAGACAGAGCCATACCCCTCCTCCCAAAGTTACTGCTCTTAAGAATCCATTGCTCTGTACTCATGGTAGCCTCATCCTCTTGTCCTACTAAATGTAAAGAGTAATATTAACCTGGGTTTCTCTATAGTTTCTTCTTATAGGAATATCTTTGCTTTCTTACCAATCTTGTTGCTACTTAAATCCTTAATACCTCTTATAAAGTTCCTAAAAGAAGGAAAAGGAAGGGAATAGAGGTCTCAGATGAGGAACAAACAGGTTCAAAATTTTTAATTGCTGCCTTTGTCATCACCTCCAGCCAGCTTAGCTAGGCATCAACTAAGAAGACTGACATAGCTGAAGGAGCCTGAACAAAAAGCCCCCAGCTACCAGTAAGGCAAAGCCAGCCACTGGAGCAAAAATGTGCCCTCACACTAGGAAACCACATGGGCCATGCCATAGTGCAAAAGACAGGGCACAAGAAAAGAGTGCTCTCGTCCCCAGAGTGAGAAGGGACCACCTTTTCATAGTCCAGCCCATGCATTGAGGGAGACAGATCAAATGATGGGGCCCAAGGAGCAATCTGACTCCCAACTAATCATCCCGAAGTTTGAGCCTCAAGTAACTCTGATGTTGGAGGTAAAACTTCAATTTTCTCTTTTATGAAAGAGCCATTTTGTCCTCACCTAGCACTCTAATCCCCAATTTATTCTTCACATCAGGTTTTGAACATAAATGAAAGGTACTGCACCTCGTTTACTCTAGTAATCTATTTCCATTTTTGTATTTTCTTAACATAATGCAAGGAGAAATTACTCAAAGTCATATCTTGCTTTGTGAATTGCCTTAAGTTTATTGGTAATTTTAAATTGTCTCTAGTTTATCTTTTGAACTGTACGCATATTCAGAAGGAAGTCTGTGTTCCAGGTGAAAAACTAGATACTCATGAGTCAATCAAATATTCCCCTTCAAAGGAGTCCCTTTGGATAAGTAAATGTAGTTGGTGCAGATGATTCGTTATTGCTTTCCTGGTCCTCTGCCTCTGAAATCTCACCCACACCAGGAAAATCTCGATTCGACCTCTATTTGGAATAGATCTCACCAATTACTATAACACTTTCCAAGTTTTACTAGCACCCTCTTACGTGTTTTCTTCTTATACTATTCTCACTATTGTCTTCTCCTTAATGAAATTAAACTTATGATTGTACCAGTTCTAGTCAATTCTAATCTGGAAAACCTTTCTATCCTGCATTTTCTCTGAAAGGCATGACAATACCCTTGGGGTCCCCACTCAGACTTTTCCTAAATCAGCCCTTTTTAGGATCCCTACTTATATTTAAACTCTGCCTTTTTAACCTGTTAATTTTCTCTGGTGCCACCTGGCCAAGGAATATAATCACCTGAATTGATAAGGAACAAAGGAATGGCACTGGTGGGAAGACTTCCCTGCCCATCTGAAAAGGCTCATGAAGTATCTACAGCACTCCTCAGAGAAATCATTCCCAGGCTGGCCTCCCTGCCTCTCTCCAATCCAATAACAGCCCCACATTTATTTCTCAGGTCACTCAAGAGACAGCCTCAGGCCTAGGCATCAAGTGGCACCTCCACTCCTCCTCCCACCCTCAGGCCTTTGTAACCAAATTAACTCTCTTGCTGTCAGTTGTCTTGCAGAGCTGCACAGGTCTGGACGGGCTAACTGCTTCCTGCTTCCAGGGAGACATCTGCCTTCTCCAAGGAGAGTGCTGCTTCTGGGTACAGTATTGAAAGATCCCACAAAGAGAATCCCCCATAAGATGTCTCCTCTCTAGGAATCCACGCCATCCTAATACATGCAAGAAGTAGTCAATGAGACAACACATCCACCTCCAGCCTCCCCCATCTCCTTTTCACTTTTATAACTATAAGAAAGCAGGGATGAAGAGCCATTAGAAACCAAAGAGGTCAGAGAGAAATGGCCAACACTTTTTAAGTGCTGGATTTTAAGGAGTCATTCCGTAACAAAATGATATCAGACATAAAGAACACAAAAACAAAATAATCAAGTAAGTCTTTGCTTATTATTAACTACATTAAATGTAAAGGGATCAGACTCTAAAAAGCAGAGATTGGTAGAATGAGTGTAAAAGCTTGCTTCAACTACACGATCTCTATAAAAGTCTCACTTTATATCCAAAGATACAAATAAATGGACAGGTAAGGGACAACAAATATATATTCTACACAAATAGTAACCAAAAAATTGGAATGACTGTATTAACATCAGACAAAAACGACTTTAAGCTAATATTACAATTTAAAAAGTGAAAGATCTATTCACTGAAAACTGTACACCACCAATGAAAGAAACTGAATACACATAATAAGCAGAAAGATATGCTGTTATCATAGAGAGAAAAAGTTCTTGCTAAGTGACATACTACCCAGCGACATCTATAGATTCAATGAAATCTCCAGGTTGCCAGGGGCTGAGAGGTAGGGAAATGTGGAGAGATCTGTAAAAGAATACACACTTTCAGTTATAAGGTTACTACGTTTGAAGTATCTAATGTAGAACATGCTGACTGCAATTAATAATACTGTATTGCATAACTGAAATTTATTAAGGGAGTGAATCATTAGTGTTCTCACCAAGAAAAAATATAGGGTAACTGTGTGACGTGATTGATGTGTTAGTTAACTTGCATGTGGGACTTGATTCACAATGTGATATACTATCATGTTATTCACTTAAAATATATTTTATTTGATGATTATACCCCCAATAAAGCTGTCGGGGGGAGAGATTATGGAAAACCTAAACAAATTAAGAGATAGCCCATCTGCATGGGCTGGAAGTTGTAATAATGTTAAGTGGCAGTAATCCCCAAACTGATCCACAGTATGGATGAAAACAAGCAGAACCCAGCAACCTTAGGGGACTGATAACTATAACCACAGAGGCTGGACTCACGAAACAGAGCACTTTCACTGTGAGGACGGCATGTAGCAAATTACACCCCACAAAGACTCAGCACATCAGAATCCAACCTCCACAGGGTGTTGCGGTCATCTTTAGAATAAACAGTAATGGAAGGTTTGATCAGATCCATACATCCACGGGGACATCCTTTAGTATAAGATGTAATGACCTAACTCATGCTTCTTCCCACACAGAGACGGTATCTGACCACCTTATGTAATGACTCTTTAAAGTATACAAGGCAATCCCTCACCATTTATCTTTACCCAGGTATGTTATCAAATAACCAGATGCCTATAGTGACATAGTTACTTTACTGTGGAATTGACTGATGCACCTATTCTGTTGCACTGAAGCCTGCTCTTCTAACATAAATTGTAGTCAGACCTCCAGAAAATGGGCACAATGATCAGACTTCAAAAACCTCTTCATCATCCTTTCTTTAACAGCGGTGATGATTTTCCATTGACAAGAGTCAATCAATCTCCAGTGCCCTTTTCACACAGAAATGAACTCACCCGGAGTTGAAAAGAACCCTGGATAGCCAAAACAATCTTGAAAAAGATCCTGAAATCTTCAAAAAGGTTTGGGATCCCGCACTTTCTCATTTCAACACTTTCTACAAAGTGACAGCAATCAAAACAGTATGGCCCGGGCATAAACACAGATCCATAAATCAAGTGGAACAGAATCGAGACTACAGAAAGAAACCCATACATCTATGCTCAACTAATTTTAAAGAAGGGTGCCAAGCTCATTCAATGGGCAAAGAGTCTTTTGAACAAATAGTGCTTAAACAACTTCATAGCTACATGTAAAAAAATATTCATTTTATCTTATACGGTGTACAAAAAAAACTAACCCCAAGTGAATCAAGCACCCAAATATAAATACTGAAACAACTAACTCTTCAAAGAAAACAAAAGGAGTACATCTTTATAATCTGGATATAGCAATGCATTGTTAGATATGGCACCAAAAGAAAATGTAAATTGGGCTTCAACAAAATTAAAAAAAAAAAAATTTCACTATTAAAGAACACTATCAAGAGAATGAAAAGACAATTCAGGATGGAATAAAATATTTTAAATCATGAATGTGATAAGTGTCATATTCTGAATATATAAAGTACTTTGTTATCTCCACGACAAAAATGACAAACCAATTAAATAAAGGGCAAAAGGTGCTACAGACATTTCTCCAAAGAAATCAAAGTACAAAAAACCTAGGTCACTAAGTCCATGAAAAGATGGTCAACATTGTTAGTTATTAGGGAAATGCAAATCAAAACCACACTAAGATACCACTTACCCACCAGGATGACTACAATTAAAAAATCATAACAGAAAAATAACATGTTAGTGCAACTAAGATGAACAACTAAACAAACGTTTCTTCTTCCTCTCCCCTCCTGCCTTTACCGTTCCAAGAAATAAAAAATTTAAATTAAAAAGTATTGAAGGAACACTGCATTATAACATCATATAGTGATATATAGCTAAAGGTGTATATCACGGAAAGAACAATTTCAACATCTGTGTATTATCAAGTTCACCACCCGCCTTTGACCCCTTTATCCTACTAAAATGGTACAATTTTTTTTTCATTTTTTTTCAATTTTACAAGAAAAAACCTATCAGCTGGGCAAAATGCTGTCACTACATTATATTCAGAGACCAATTCACCTGTCTAAAGGCAAATTAAGGCCAAACTTCCCTCTAGGTCACCAACCAAACGAAAAGGTAAAACTGGAAAGTTAACATTCAGCACGACGTCTCCAGTGGGATTTGCCTGTTAGCAGGGGTTGGGGTTGGGGTTCAAGGCGGAGAGAATGGCCCCCAGCCCGGCAGGGGGACCTGGGAGGTGCGTGAAGGCAGGAGGTGCAGACATTTAACCGCCTCCACCGCCGAGGAGCCCGCATCACCCGGCGCCATCTCCCAACGCTCTTCCCAACAGCCCCGCAGCGCCCGAGTCCCGCGGGCTGCTGGCGACCTCAGCCAGGCGCTGACCCCAGGGGGCGGCCCGAGTACCTGGCGGCGGTAAGACGTCGGAACCCCAGCCTCTTCTCGCGCATGCGCCCACGCTCCTCCCCGGCGCAGTTTATCCCTTCGGGCGGTCCTCCCAGTCTCCAGAAACATTTCCCCTCTCCTCGCTCATCTTTGTCAGTCACTGGAAGAGAGATTAGGAGTGAGGGGAGTGACTTACCTTGGCTGCAAAATTTAAGGGGAAACCAACTCCATAATCAAGATTATATATTGTACATTATATTATATATGACTATACATAGTGACTATATATAGTCATATATTATATATGTATATATACATGTGTATATATTATGTATTTATAAATGTGTATATATAATGTTTTAAACTTTCACATTTAAAAATGTATTTCTTTTCTTCTCTAGAGGAAAGCAGGCAGGAAGAAAGAAAAGAGGAGGAAGCCTAGTCCTTGGTCTGTGGACTGTTCCCCAGGCACTAGGCTTAACACCTGAGCCACCAGGCTGCACCCAAAATTAAAAATGTAAATATAAAAGTGCCATGGGGGCACTAGCAGTCTAGGACACCCTAGGTGCAGCCCCGCATACACCCTTAGGTCTCGGGTTCAGGACCCAGGGCCAGGGTGAACAGCCATGGTGAACAACCAAATAAAAGTAAAAATGGGGGTACTTCTTCCTCCTCTCTCTTCCAAATCTCCTTCATTCCTGCCAATACCTTTCAAAAATGGGAGGGTGGGTAGTGCCATGAGAATGCTCTGTGGTGGCCTAGTGGATAAGTCCGCTGCCTCCAGCTGGTGCAAACCACATACATCCCAAAGACCCAGGTTCAGGGCCTGGGGCCGGAGGGAACAACCAAGATGAACAACGAATAAATAAAAATGCTTCTTCCTCCTCTTTCTTCCTGCCTGCCTGCCTGCCTACTCGCCTTCATTCCCTATACCTTTTTAAAAAAGTAATAAATAAATAAATAAATAAAAAACAAGTGCCATTAGGAACCCTATGGGAGAGCTAACACAAATGGAAAAATTAGTAATTCTGATTGTCTTCATTTAAATTTTTGGTATTTTGTTCTTTATGGATTTATTACTGTTATTTTCAATGATAAGTTAATAAAAATAAAATAAAATAAAAAACACTTCAATACTGAGTATCTTGAGCTCCAAATATGTCCCTTAAATTTTGCTCTGGAACTGAGCACCTTAGTCACCATGCTTGCCTCACCCTAACGACAGCCCTGTCCTATAGTCAACTTCAGTACGGGGTTGGCAAGAAGTCTAAGGAAGGACAGTGACAGACTCCCCAGGGTCTGTCAGGAGTTAGTAGGGAGCTTCCAGACATGCAGACACACCTGCAAACTCTCAAGTTGCAGGAGAGTGTGGGAAAGGGAGTTATACCAGCATCACTGGGCCCTAGTTACTAATAAGTTTGTTAATATTGTTTCTATTAAATAATTGCTATTAATACATTTTATTATCTTAATAATAAAATTTGAAACAGTGGTAATAGCAAGTAATGCCCATATAATAGTATTAAATGCTTCCTTGCTGAACACTTAGCCAACTGATGTCATTCATGCTTCACCACAACTCTGGGAGGTTGCTTCTAATATTATTAATATTATCTAATTTTAAAGTTGAGGAACAGTATCTGAGTGGCTAAGTCTCTTGTCCAAAATCATCCAGCATTTACAAGGGTCAGATCCAGGATTCAAATCCAAGTGGATTGACTCCAGAGCATTAAGCACTGAATACCTAATCCTCTACCTACAAGTGAATTGGTGGGAATTTCGTTCTAAAACTTTGAAAGTCAATTAAAAACCTTAGAAAGAAATTGGGATGTTAGGATGTTCATACAATGCATCACATCCAGGAGTTAAAGTCAGAAAACAATATAGCCATTTCCATGAGTACCTAAATGTATATAAAACCCATTATCCTTTCAATGAAAGCTCCTTATAAACTAACCATAGAATGGTGTTTATTTATAGGTCACTCAGAAGTATGCTAACTAACCCTATTGTTTCAGCCAAATAGTAAGACATCACAAATGATCTCAGGAGCTTTTGGAAAGTCCACTGACCAGTGGACTTGGGCAGATCGCCTGGAATTCCGGGCCACTCAACCTCCCTAGAATCTTTGTGGCTGTGACCAGACTGGAGACCTCTTTCCAAAGATGGCCCCAGACTCTTGAACTAAAACCAGAATAACATGCCAGGCAGCTGAAACTTTATAAAGGACCTCAGTGCTATTACGCAGTCATAAAAGGAAGACTATTTAAGGCACTTCACAGACCTACTGTCTTTCAGGTAGCTTTGCATTTGTTTGCATGCAAATTCAAAATGACTGAAATAGGACACCACTCTACAATAGTAAGATGACTTTGCTTCTATGCTAGCTAAGAGGGTAGTATGATTTTAAATACAACATATTAAGTAAATAGTAAAAAGATGTCTTGACGTCCTCCACACAACCTGGCATAAGTGGTTGTCAAAGAATTCCCTACTATCTGACTTGCTTGTACAGCTCCTAAGCACAACCGGAACTTTCATTTTGAAAAATCTCTGTCTTTGGATCCAGACCGACCCTGTGTTTCTGGTCCCAATGGAACTTATTAAATCAAGATCGATTTTTCCCAGGAGCTGCTTTGCTGGGGCGGAGTGACATTACCCAAAGCTTTATGAGGAAGATGATTTGAGATGATTTATAGACAGTCCTGTTTTTCTAGGATTTGCTGGAAACAAATAGAGAAGTTTGTTGATTTTTTTAAACCAGGATTCAAATTATTTCAATCACAATGGAAGCAAATAAACATCCAACTTTCTTAGCCCATCTCTTTTAGTTGGTGATATTTAGTTTTACCTTTTCTTCCTCAAGAGGAGGAATGAACCAAATTGTTTATTTTCTTTATACTTCTGTACAAGTTTCCCTCCCTATCGAAAGGTAATTCATTCCAATGAATCCTTTCATAAACAGAAATGGTATAAAGTGAAAAGGCAATCACCATTAATTTTTAGTGTTCCCAAAACTAAAAACCCTACCAAATCTACCAAATAGCACTTACAGCCTAAAATAACACTAATACATAGTAAAAGCAAGAATGACTTGATACGCACATAACCTGCACAAAGTAGTTTCCGGGGAAGGAGCTTGGAGGGACTTCTCTCCATGAGGAATCTCCCAAAACAAACCTATTTTCGCTTTCCAGCTCTTGTCATAAATGGAAATCTTTTTTTGATTGCTTTGGTTAGCAAAAACAGGTTTGAGTATGGGTCTTCCATAGAATCAAAGTGGCTTAATGTGAACTTTTGAAAAGCGAGGCATCCTTTTAATTTTTTAACCTAATAAATGTTACCTAATAATAACCATAACAGCACAAATAATGGGTCATAAACTTTTCTGTAATCCCAGCAGCCCTAGACATCCATTTCTAGGAGTGGGAAACTAAAGAAACAAAAGTATAATTGGAATCAGCTTTTCCCAACTATCACCATCTTCTTTTTTGATGATATAAGGTTCCCTTGTGTATCATGTGGCTACTTTAGGAAAATACTGCGCTCAGTGCATTACTATGAGTTCTTATTTCGATGGCACATATTTTGATATTTACCCATACACTATCTTGTATTATGATGTGCCCTATGAAACTCCTAACCAAAATACCAAGAGAGCACAGCTCAAGCTCCAGAGCCTCCTTACCCATCTCCTAAATTACTCTCTTATTCATCTGGATCATCCTATGCATTTGTGCAAGACCCATCCTTACAAATGCTGGGTCTCTTTGAGCATGTAATTCCTTTCCAGAGTTGGGAAGTTGGAATGCGAGACCCCATATGCCGCAGAATGGAAAGGAAAATGTTTTTCATAACCTCTTCTCTTCTTTCATCTAAAAGTTTGTGGCAGCAGGACTTAAACTTTAAGAAATAAGCGGTTGCCCTGGACAAGGGTGAAGCACACTTGGTGCCGTGGTGGAGGGCAGCGTGTGTTGGCACACATCTGAGGAATGAGGAAACTGCATATATGAGGAATCTACGTATATGAGTTTAATTTGTAAAACAAAATTACAGCAATGAAATATTTTGGAAAAAATTTAAAGGAAATAAGAAAGGAAGGCAGGAAAAGAAAGAGAGAGAGAAAGAACGAAAGCAAGAAAGAAGGGTGAGGTGCGCTCTGGTGGAGTAGTGGTTATGTCAGCCGCCTCCAAAGGAGCGCAGCCCGCGTACAGTCCCAAGGACGGGGTTCCTGTCCTCAGGGTAGCAGCCAAAGTGAACAACCAAATAAAAATCTTAAGAATGCATCTTCCTCCTCTCTCCTCCTGCCTGCCTACTTGCCTTCATTCCTGCCTGCAGTTTTCCTTAACATAAAAATAAAGTAAGAAGGGTTTTCTAGAAACAAATCCTTTGCCCCCATTTCCCCCCAGCTCCTCTATTCCAGGCATGATCACCGAGAAAGGAAACAGCAGAGTTGGTGGGGCAGGGGTAAGGTGGGTGGCAGAGCCCTGCACTGAGGCCTTTTGCAAAGAAAGCGACTACAGCTAACTGCAGGACTTGAGATAAAGGACTCCAGAAAACCACCTCCCGGCCGGGCCCGGGCCCTGAACTTCAATCTCCGGGCACCGGCCGCAGAAGTGCACCGTCTCTCCCACCAATGGGGGTGCTGTGGGCGGGCACCGGCGTTGCTCCGCCCCCGGAGCTGGGCGGTGACCAGTAGGCGGCGCCGCGCTCCCGCTTATAGGACGCCAACCCGGAGCCGGGCAGCGGAGGTGAGAAGGCAGGCGACAGGATGAGTCCGGTGCCCGCGTTCCTGAGTGCGGCCGAGGTGCAGGAGCACCTCCGCAGCTCCAGCCTCCTCATCCCGCCGCTGCAGGCGGCTCTGGCCAACTTCTCCAGGGGCCCCGACGGAGGGGTCATGCAGCCGGTGCGCACCGTGGTGCCGGTGGCCAAGCACCGGGGGTGAGTGGAGACCGGGGCCCCTGGGCTGGAGGAACTGAAAAGCTGGAAGAAGAGGGGTGCGAGGGAAGCCGCGGGAGAAAGGAAGGGAGGGCTTGTTAAATCACTGCTAATAACAGCTGCCACCCATTGTCTGGTACCCACTGTGCCAAGCGGGCGCTTTACAGAGTTACCTGTTTAATTCAATACGCCGTCCAGATAGGTAGGGATCTAGGCTACCATTTTCCTGGCAGGAAAACCGAGCGTGGGAAATGCGAAGCGACTTCCCCGAGGCCGCAGAACTGGAGTGCTTTTTCTCAGCCAGGCAATGACCCTGCTCTGCTTACTGCCCGACGTCAGGGCCCGGGAACCAGGGAAGGGGCAGGGAAAAGAGGGTAGCTGGGCACGCCAGAGGACACCCCAGCCCTGGTGGAAGTTGTTGAAGCTGCTCCCTTTCTCCTCGTAGTTTCCTGGGGGTCATGCCCGCCTACAGTGCAGCCGAGGACGCTCTGGCCACCAAGTTGGTTACCTTCTACGAGGGTCAAAGCACCGCCTCCACCGTCCCCTCCCATCAGGCCACGGTGCTGCTCTTTGAGCCGACCAATGGCTCCCTTCTGGCGGTGAGCAACCCCCTGCCCTGGGGGGAAGACCTTCTCCTGGGCTGGGGGAGTTTGATTGGGACCACAGGCGCGCCCTGGGTGACTAGAGTAATTAGCATCCTGCACAGGCATCACATCCCATCATCCCACAATATTTATTACATGGCTGCTGTACAATGGACCAGCACTTGGTGCAAGGTATGGATCAGTGACTGGAGACTGGCCTCAGCGAAGGGCGTCTGTGAGCCTGTATGTGTTTCTAGGGCTACCTGAGGAGGCACGGCCCAGCGGCAGCCCACTGCTGCTACAGGTGTGTGATAGTGTGGAAGTCATGACCTGGTCGTCCTACATGGGTCACCCCAATTGTACAGGCCCAGTAGCCAGGGGAACACTTGTTAACTGCCTCTCTGCAACGTGGAAGAAAAGGGTGGTCTGTAAACCCGGGGAGGCTTGTTTGAATAGTGACCAATTTTAACAGGGAAAAACAGCATCAAAAAGAACAGAACTGGACTTTGTGGTGCGCCCCATTGTAATATATCTGTGGGTATTGAGATCTACAGATGCACACCTGAGATTTATAAAATGTTAGAATGCAGTTTTCCTTCAATAGAAATTTTTTATGGCGTCTAGAGACTTTTTCTCCCCCCAAAACTAGTGTGATTGTGGAGGCTACAGAGAGATTGGGAAGAAAGGAGAGGAAAAAATGGTAATAATCCACATTTAGTGAGCCTTTGTTATGTTTCTAGTCACCACTTGTATTAACTCCTAATACTCAGAACCACTCTTGAGGTGGGTAATAGCACTCCCATTTTACAGATGAAGAAACTAAGTCATAGAACCATTATACCCAGCTGACCAGTTTTATGTAGCTAGTAAGTGGCACATATAGAGTTCAGAACCATCCTTGTAAAGCAGGGCCTCTCCTCCCTTAAAACTATGCTCTACTGCCTTTCTGACTGCTACTTATTGAGTGTTTATCAAGCACCATGAAGGGGAAGTTGATCTCGTTCAGTTCTGATAACATTCCTCTGCGGGAGATTTTATTACAACTCCCTCCTAATGTCTGTTAAGGTTAGTGAGGTTCCTAGTAACCGAGCCTCGGTACTGTGGTCACACAGCTGACTAGTGAAAGACCCAGTCTAATGGGGGTGGGGGTGGGGGTGGAGGGGCTTCGGTTCCGAGCACTCGTGTGCTCTGAGACCCCAGGCAGTTGTGTGATCAATGACAATCTCCTTAATCCACCCAAACCTCCCCTGAATCCTTAGGAGGATCCTTAGACCCCCTTTCTCCCTTGAATTTCTGGCTTCCCAAGGAAGCTGGCTATTACTATTACTGGCTGTTACTCCTCTGGGGAGAGTACTAGCTCTTTCCACCTATGCTCACCCATCCATGCTACCTACCCATCAACAGAGTTTCCCCAGGAAAGTAGGGTCAGCTGAGGCTTTGAAACTAAAAGATAAGCCCTCAGATCCTTCCTGAATTTGCTCAGTAGCTAAGGGATTCATGTCTTCACCTGTAAAATGACAATTCCGATACCTACCTCATGAGGGTTAACTGAGATGAATAACTTTTGAATGCAGAATAGTGGGAAGGATGGTGGTTATTATTAACGAGACATGAGTTGGAATCACTTTTCAAAGGAGGTGTCTGGATTCCCCCTCTTGAGATGCAGATTCAGTTCGTGTAAGGCTCTGGTCTGGGACCCTGCATCTTCACAGAGCTCCCTACATACATAGTGGGAGTTGAGACCGCTTGAGGTAGAGTTTCAAGATCCTTACACAGATGTCAGATGACTTCCTCTTATTCCTCCAATTCTTCCTTAATTCAGTGTTTTGAGAATCCTGGGCATTTCTTGAGGGCTTGCCATGTGTTTGGTATTTACATGTATGCCAAAGCACTTAATCCTCTAGCAAGCCTTCTAAAGGATTGGCATTCATTCTCCTTGTTGTTACAGGTGAGGCAGGCTTAGAGACTAAGATAGTTGTTCAAAGTAGCATTTCTTACATAAGCAGAAGAACGAGAGCCAGGCCTGACACCAGGCTCGTGTGCGTTGTAGAATACCACAATACTTCTTGGGGCTACTCTTAACAATTGCTGCTCCCTGCTGAAGTAATAGATAGGGGTGTCCTTGCTCACATTCTCTCCTTTCCTCCAAGGTAATGGATGGAAATGTCATAACTGCAAAAAGAACAGCTGCAGTATCTGCCATCGCCACCAAGGTAAGAGGGGGGTGCCTGGCTGTGCTCACAGGGCGAGCTGCTGCCTGGCGTTGGATGTCTCTGGTTAGAAAGCCTGAGGAAGTAAGGAACTTAATTTTGGTATTCCTTTGGGCATAACTGAAAGTCCGTGTGCCCAAAACAGGGCGTTGGGGGAGCACAGTGAGGCATGAAATTATAGCTACCATTTAATGAGCATGCTTAGATTCCAGGAACCTTCCATGTTATTCCTGATCCTCACGTGAAACTTGGAAAGTAGATACCACTTGCCATTGTAGCCAAGTGATGGGGTTGGTGATGTCTTTAAGCATCGGGGTATCTTACAAGAAAAACATTTCTAGAGACGAGTGCTAAAGAAAAGTCTTGAATGGAATATCAGTGGAACAATTGGAGCTGGAATTTTTTTATTATTATTATTTTTTTTTTAAGAAAGGTGCAGGTAGGCAGGAAGAGAGAGGAGGAAGAAGCATTTTTTATTTAGTTGTTCCTCTTGGTTGTCCACCCCCCAGCCCCACCCACCAGCCCCAGGTCATGAACCCAGGTGTTTGGGAGGTTCGTGAATGATATCCCCAAGGCCACCAGGGCATGCCAGAGTCTGGAATTTTTCTCATGAAATGGATCAGTACAAGGTCTGGGATGCTGGTTTATGAGACCTAAGTGTTAAGGAAATGTGACATTCAGGGGAAGGTTGTAGCAGCAAAGATGTCTTAAGGTTTTCTAAATACATGACGGGGAGGGAAGAATATGAGGTCTAACCTGGTAATTGTATAGCAAGGGAGTAGATTACACACACCTTGATGAACTGGTTTTTTAAAAAATTATATCCAGACCTAACTCAGACTGAAAGAATCAAGGAGATCTTGGGGTTATTATGTGTGCTGGTAGCTTAGAAACAGAGTGTGAATGGAACAATACATTTTTCAGGACTTTGTTCTTTTTCAAAATAATTTCCAACCCATTGTCTCAACTTCTCTTTCAGTTTCTGGGAAGCAGGGAGACACAAGTATTATTGGCCTCATTTTACTCAAAAGGACATGGAGCCTAGGGTTTCCTGAAATCACAGAAGCCAGTCATTGTGGGTCTCCTTCTATCAGATCAGTAGTGTCCAACAGAAGCAGAAACAGCAGCTGGGGGATCTTTTTTCAGAAGTTCAGATCCCCCCCCCACCCGCCATTGAATCAAAATTGCTGAGAGTGAGATTCAAGTCACTTTTGTTTCTAGTCTCTGATTGATTCTGAAAATCAGCCAGGTAGGGTAGCAGAATCAGACTGTTTCAACTCTGAGTTACACTGCACTTTTTGTTGCATAGATAAAAATCTGTACTTCCAGAAATGTTGAGAATCACTGAGCTGGTACTTCAAAGTTTAGGCTGCAACTTACGGCTTTATTCCCAGGGGCTCAGATCAGCTATTGCAAATAAGGAACAAAGGATCTATTTTACTTTGTTTTATTTCATATCAGAGTAGAATGTTTTCTTTTTCACCACTTCTTTCATTTAGGGCTTTGGGAAGGAGGAAGCTCTCAGATGTGACAGACACTATAATGTTTTTGCATCTGAGGTACACTGAGCCTCACCTGGGGACTCTAACATGCTTTCTCAAGGTAACAAAATATACCAGGGCTTCTCCCTGGCATGCATACATCATTCAACAGATATTGGAGTACCTACCGAGTACCAGGCCCTGTGCTCATCACTGGGGCACAGAACAATGAGAAAAATCAGACAGAGTGCCTGCCATCATGGGTGGAGACAGATATTCATCCAAAGATCATGTCAAGGAATATGAAACTGACAAATATATTGAATTTGAAAGGGACAGAGTGCTCTGAGACCATCAAGCAGGAAGTCTTCCTCAAGCATGTGGAATTTGGAAAGACCTCTTACAGACACTGATTCTGAATTCCAAGTGTATTTCTAAGACTTTATTCTTATTAACTGAGAACAGAAAAAAAGAATAAGGAAAAATGACTGCAGCACTCTTATTGGACAGGAGCATGAGATAGCTCGTTTTGTGGATATTGTCATTTTGAAAACTTTTTAATTCAGATTCTTTGGATTATATATCATGGCTTAAAATGGTGTCTCTCCTTCTGCAGCTATAGGAGAGATGAATATCTGCTAGTGTTTCTGAAACTCCTTTTTCCTAGTCATTCATAATTTTTTTTTAAAGGAAAGGTGCAACAGGAATGAAAGCGATTAGGCAAACAGGCAGGAAGAGAGAGGAGGAACACTTTCACTCATTTTTATTTAATTGTCCACATTGGTTGGTTCCCCTCAGGCCCAGGACACAAAGCTAGGTACTTGGGATGTTTGCGGACCATGCTCAGCTGGAGGCAGCAAGCCTAACCGCCTCTCCACCAGTCCATCTAGTCTTTAATAATTAACAAAATCTTCACTTTTTCTATTATACTCCAGAATTTCCATGATTAGTGTTGTAAAAAAAAAAAAAGAGTAAACCCAAGGAGAATAGAGAAATAGAGAAAAGGCACAAGAGGGTCTTATTTAATACCGATGGCATGAGGGGCAAATGATGTCCTTTTATGCCAGTAGTTCTCAACCCCGTATGATTTTGCTACTTGTCTCAGGGACATTTAGCCACATCTGGTGACATTTTTGATTGTCACAACTGGGTTGGGGGGAAGAAACTGCAAGCATCTCATGAGCCGGTCAGAGATGTTCATAAACAGCCGTGATACACAGGACAGCCCATCCACCCAGGAGTACCCAGCCCAAGCGTCAGTATTTCTAAGGTTGAGAAACCCTCATCTGTTTCTTGTAGCTAATAATAGAAACTTGCCAGGTCTGTGTAAATGAGACTGGCTCTGCCCTCATGGAGCTGACATACTAGTGTAAGATAAATCTATAAACAAGTAAGTGCGACGAAGTGCGGAGTTTTATCAGGGAGGTCAGAAAGACTCCACTGGAGAGGTGACACGTGATGTGACGTGATCATAGACCCCCACTCCTCAACACAGACACCGTATACCCTCAGCAGGTGCCACAGTGCAGCTCTCAAGTCTTCTTTAAAGGAAGACGGAGGTGCACCCTGGTGGCCTAGCAGGTAAGGCCACTGAATGTAATCCACATACATCCCAAGAACCCAGGTTGGGCGGGGGTGAGTGGACAGTCAGGATGAAAATGTCTCCTCTTCTCTCTTTTTGCTTATACCTTTTCTTTAAAAAACTAAAGGTAGACAGAGACTGAGTAAGGATCCACAGAAAGTGGGCTCAGCAAAGAAAGCTAGGAACCCTGGGTCTCAGCCACGCCTCATGAAATCCAGGCTTATTCCAAGACCTCAATTAATGTAAATGAAACAGACTTTCAAACTCTTGGAGAAGCCTAATTTTCATGGTCTGCAGTCTTGTGGGAAAAGAATGAAATGCCACTAATCCAGTTTGATTGAATACATCTTAAAACATTATACCATTTATAAAATGAAATATGTTACCACAGTATTCTCAAGGCAGAAGTTCTTAGAAGCAACTCGGGACTCTTAGATGTAGATGTTCTTATCATGTCTCTGAGGTTGGCGTAGTGTGGGAGAAAGAACGTGGTCTTTGAAGAATGAAAGTTGTGGGTGTAAGTCCTGCTGAGCTGCTGAACAAAGCCTTCAGCGAGTAGGACCCTGAGCAAGTGACTTAACCGCTCTGGACGTCAACATCTTCATCAGTCAGGATGCAATTCTAGCTCATAGAGCCATCATGTGGATTAAATGAGATCATAAGAGAAAGCATTGGCATCTATTAACTGCTCAGGAGAGGCTCCCTCCTTCCGTCTTCTCTGCACAGATGGAAAACTAGCACAAAATGACATCTCCTTGACTGTCCAGGAGATGGTGAGGGAGCTGAAGTTAGGCAACAAGTCACTTGGTCCTCAAACTATGTTATTCACCTGGCTGCTAGTGTCTCCTCTTGACCTTTCTCATTTCTCCCCAATAGTTTTTGAAACCCCCCAGCACTGAAGTCTTGTGTATCCTTGGGGCTGGGGTCCAAGCCTACAGCCACTATGAGGTCTTCACAGAGCAGTTCTCTTTTAAAGAGGTAAGTCCAGGGAGGGTTGATGGAGAAGAGGGGAGGGGCCTGAGTCTACACTGCTTCCCAGCTCCGTGGGTTATTCTGAAAGAGTTAGGCTGAGAGTCTGATCGTTGTTTTAAGGACTCGCCCAGAGGTCCGTTTGGAGAGGCCTGAACCACCTCTTTGCCATTTCTCAGTTCCCAGCATCTGTCTGAGGGTGCCGGGAGCCCACTCAGTAAGTACTGTAGTAGGATTCCTATTACATACAGTCAGGTGCCCTTTGGCCCCTCTCTATGCTTCTCATAGGAGAATCCAGCTGTCTAAATATTCAGGGCCTGGGGATGAGACCAGGAGGGCAGGAGACCACAGCATCTCCCATCTGCAACCCGGGTATTGAGTCACCTTCCCCATTTGTGACTCAGACTTCCTACCAGGAAAGTTTGATGTGACTTTCGCTTTATTTTTCATATGTGTGTGATGGGAGAAGGCATCTTTTCTTAACTGATAAAAAGAATACCTCCGCTTTGGGAGCCATAGATTCTCGAGGGCAGAGACGTGTCCTTTTATCTGTTTTCAAAGACAAGCTATTAACATTTTCCAATCTTCTCTCTGACTTTTTCTGACAGTTTTCATCATGTTAGATAGACATTGTTGTGTCCTGGTTTTTCACTGAATGTTCTAACATCATCAGTTTGCTAGATTAACTAGTGTTTATGTAATGTTTATATAATTGTCTATCAAGAAGTACAGTGTGTTTAACCATTCATTATGACTGGGCATAGTATATTGCTTTTCACCTTGGCTGACAAACTTACTTAGATATGACATTTGTTTATAAATGTGTTGTTTCCTAATGGGAGGGACTATTAGACCTTATTTTCAGCTGAAGGCTGAGAGCCTCTGCCCTAGATGTGAAAATCTGCTAAAGCAAGTTAGCAAGTCTCTACTTCCTGGAGGGACCAATGACCATCCCCCGGCCCCACCTCCCCATCACCTGCCAGGTTGCTACTTAGAACTACTGCTCTTGGCCTTTACACCTGCTGCACCATTCATGCCTCAAGGCCTCCAGATCTTTAATTCCTTAAGTACCTTCTAGATATCAAGTTATCCCATGTATAGCTCTGTCACAAATAATCCTGTTGTGAATCCCACACCTTCCTTACAGAGTCTCAGACATAAAGTGCGAGTTTAATCCTGACTTTGCGTGGTTATCATTTGCATGTTACCAACATGAAAATGTAAGCTAAATGAGATTAAGTAACTTCAGAAGCAGTAAATATCAGAGCAAGGATTCATTCTAAGCCAGCCTAATTCCAGAACTGGCTCAGATAATCATTAAATTATAGAGTTGCTATTAAGTTGCTGAGGTTGAGTGTCCCAGGCTGGAAATGAAAATCTTTCCCCCTTGTTGAGAGGGGGAAGAAATAGAGAAAAGGTCAATTTCAGACAGCTGACTGGTGTCTGCCCAGATTCATGCTGTACCCTAGTCAAAATGTCCATGCTAATGGTGCTGAATGGTCCATGCCCACTGGACAATGGAGAAGAACACTTGGTGATGTGGTAGAAGGCACAGTGTGTTGGAAATATATCTAAGAAATGGGGAACGTATACACAGGAAATTATTTTAATGTGTAGAATAATTACTACAATAAAATTTTTTTTTTTAATGTACATGCTACATAGGAAATGATTTAAGTAACCACAGCTCTTACCAGAGTGGTTCAGTTTTTCCCTCAACACTTCTGGCCTCGATGAAACATAAACATCCAAACAATCATGGACCCATGTCTTCTTGCTCCCCTCAATGAAGGTGAGGATATGGAACCGCACCAAAGAGAATGCAGAGAAGTTTGCGGACACAGTGCAGGGAGCAGTACGGGTCTGTGCGTCTGTCCAGGAGGCTGTGGCAGGTGCAGATGTGATCATCACAGTCACCATGGCCACGGAGCCCATTTTGTTTGGTGAATGGGTGAAGCCAGGGGCGCACATCAATGGTAAGCAGAGTAGCGCCATGACCACGGGGAGCGGGGGGCCAGACTTTCCCACAGTGAACCAAAGGGCAGCACCTGCAAATCTGTTCTACACACGCCAATTGCTTGTGCTGGTTAAGGACCTCAGAAACATGCAACTGGAAAAACAATATTCACCCCAAAATAGGAAGCAAAAATGGCACAGCTGAAACCAAGAAGTCCGTTCAAGTTCTATAAATGTGAGAATATGTCAGTCACAGCTAGTTCTTAAATGTAATGAAGTTTACACCCCAAAGCTAAAGAACTTATTTAATCTTCGCACTCAGAATTATGGAAAATAACTACTACTAACACAAAGACATTTAATGTAATACATGCATGTTGTTTTTTTTTTGGAAAAGAGAGATGCAAGCAGGAATGAAGGTGAGTAAGCAGGCAGGGAGGAAGAGAGAGGACATAAAAAACACTTTATTTAATTTAGTTGTTCATCTTGGTTATTCCAACTGTCCCCGGGACTTGAACCTGGGACCTTGGAATGTATGTGGACTGCACCCAACCCCTCCTCCACCAGGGTGCGCCAAATGGATGCTTTTTAATATGTGTGATAGAGTGAGGAGGGCTCTAACCACAGGTGTTCTGGGGCCTGTCAAGGTCCTCAGATGACGCTGGGGTTATAATGAGAGCTGGTGTATATCTTACTCTTGTAGGTGCTGTTCTACATTCTGTGTATTATATCATTCAATGATTACAACAATTTTTTAATGGGTGGATAGACCAAGGCATGGAGAGAGGAAGGAATTTGCCCCAAGTCAGAGGTTCTTAGTGGCAAAGCTGGGATTTGAACTAAGGCGATCTAGCCACGGAACCCAAGTCCTTTTATTTTTTAATTTAATTTAATTAGAGAACGGAAGTGGCAGGAATGAAGGCAACTAGATAGGAAGAGAGAAAAAACTGTCTCTACAACCATTTAGTTGTTCATGTTGGTGGTCCCACCCTCCTCCATGCTGTCTACCCCGTTCCCCACCCCCACACCTGTCCCCCGCCATGGCATCCAGAGCTGTGGACTTAACCACCAGGGCCAGCCACAGCCCAAATTCTTAAATAATACTCCGTATTATCTTTTAATAATCCTGAATCTGGTAAGTGAGCAGGAGAAGACTAGAGAATTTAAACATACTACCGATGTCCCATGCTTTCGTGACAAGCACATAATGGGAACTCAGAAGCTAAGATGTCTGCACGCATTGGCCGATGCGCGGGCACGCACCACATGTGATTGTGTGTTCGTTCACAGGTGTTTATTGACTCTCTCCCTTGGGCCAGGCACTGTCCTAGGTACTGGAGATGCCACGGTCACAGCTTTCCTGGTGCTTATATTCTCTTGAGGAGACAGAGACAACAAACAAATCGATGAACTAGAGAGGTTCAGCAGAAGATGTGTTCTGTGAAGGAAAGCAAACATGGCGTGTTTGAGGAATGGGCCCCAGCAAACTGAGGAGTCAGCCTGTGTGAGACTGGAGTGAAGATATGGGTGGAGGCTGGGGGTGGTGTGTAAGAAGTGACTTTGTTGTAAGGGACAGTAATATCTTTACTAAAAGGACTTAAAAAACCACAAGAAACCAGTTCTAGGTAGTATAGACAAGAGTGGAGTCTTCAGCAAGACTGTTGAGATATTTTTTTCAGCTTAAAATAGCGTATTTATCATCTCCCAGGCTGTGGTTCAGGTGTCTAGATGTAAGTCAACTGGGTCCTCGGCTCACACAAGGATGGAGTTGAAGTGTTGCCAGACTGTAATCTTATCTAGAGCTCTGAGTCTTCTTATGGGCTTGTGAGGTCGTGTGGCGGTTTCATCCATCTCCTCATGGCCCCCTCAGCTCCTCCAGGCTGCCTCTCCATCTTCAAAGCCTACAGCAGAGGTTATCCCTCAGTCAGATCCCTCTCACACTATTCCTCTGGAGGGATCTCTCTCCAGAAAGCACTGACTTGGCTTTTGAGTCAAGACACGTCATGTTTCTAGATTGAAGACAAAACTGGTTTCTGTTCACAAGAGGCATCAAATATACTGAAAGTTTAGTCAGCAGGGAAACAACAGACTTTACTTACTTTGTAGCTTGACTGAGAGGCAGACCCAATTCCATCCTCCCCTGTGCCCCTTTATCCAGTCCCCTTATCCCACTAGCCAGTGTCTGACCCTCACACATTCTAGTCCCACTGAAGCAAGCTCGAGCCCAGTATGAATCAGGCCTGCCCTTTGCTGTCTGGTCCCCCTCTCTCTGCCTCAGTGACCTCGGACAACCCTCTGTGAACGCGCCCTGCTCGGAGGAACTGGGGGCAACAGTGCACAGAGAAGAGAGGGTCTGAGGAGCTGGGTTTTTTCCCACCAGCTATGATTTATTTATGAGCCTCATTCCTTACTGTTTTTGTTCTATAGAGCTGGCTGCATAAACAACCTTCAAGAAGGACATTTAACAGGACGCCCTTTGAAAACCAGTGAGAGAACAGCAGGGGTGGGAACAAGTGGACAGAACGGGACAGCAGTTTGGGAAGGCATATAAATGCTGCCTTCTATTGGTATTAGGCTTTCTAGCAGTTTCCAGAGATTGGCTGGCTAGGCTGTATCTTGCCAGCACATGTGTTTTCTTTAGACCGTACAGTGTTCTAAAAATCAAGACATAACATATGCAAATAGATTTCCTGCTTCTCTTTAAAAAGGAAAAGGGAATGGTCTAACAGTGGACCTGTATTCTCACATGGCAACAGTTCACTAGAGCTGAGCAGTCCTTGTCCTCTGTAGAAGGTCCTGCTTTCTGAGTACCTTGGTCTCCACCATTTCCAATCCAGTCCTCTGATCTGTTTTGCTCAAGTTCATTACTTGTCTGATCCTGAAGGCATTTGCTGGCAGCCTCCACATGATCCCGCGTTTCCATGCCAAGAGGCACGATTCCTTTGCATTCCTTGTTCTGGGCTCTGGTGAGGATGTGGAAGTTAGGTTCCAGGGCAGAGCCAGTCTCCTCTTTACTAGAACTTCTTCGTGACCTTGACGCTAGGCTCTTTTGTCATGAATTATGAGAGAGTGATTGGGGGTGGGAAAGGAATGATGATCAGCAAGCAGTTGAACAGAAGATAGAGGGGTGTATGGCATGCATAAGCTGCGAGTGATGTCTGTTTCAGGGACTTTGTAAGGAAGTCACTGGTCCCATCAGAGAGGCATGAAGGCATGGTGCTCTCTTGGAGTTACTTTATTGGTAAACATCTTTCCTTCTTGGAGCCTCAGTGTGCATCTTTTATTTCAAAGGAAAGGTGCAGGCAGGAATGAAGACAAGCAGACAGGCAGGCAGAAAGAGGAGGAAGAAGCACTTTGTTTCTCTCATTAGTTCATCTTGGTTGCTCCCCCGGACCCAGATTTGAACCAGGGACCTTGGGATATCTGTAGGCTATGTCTGATGGGCTAACTGCTGGATAACCAAGGCATGCTAAGTCTGTGCATCTTTAAATGAGAATAAGACATGAACTGTAGTTGTAAGGACTCTAAGTAGTATGTGGCCAACAGCCCACAGAAAGTAAGCACCTCATAAATGAATGCTTATTGCCTTAAAATCTGGGCTGGGATATGACACAGGAAAGAAAGAATAACAGGTATTATTCTTATGATGAAATAGTCCTGCTGGGAAAAGGAGACATTCCAAATATGTCACCCCTTCCCTGCCCCTCCATCTTCCGTTGTGTGGCTTGTTTAGTGGCCCTTCCCATTCTTTCTGGGCTCAGGGTCTGTGTTGCTGTCTCTTAGCCATTGGAGCCAGCAGACCCGACTGGAGAGAGCTGGATGACGTGCTCATGAAACAAGCTGTGCTCTACGTGGATTCCCAGGAGGCTGCCCTCAAGGAGTCTGGCGATGTCCTCTTGTCTGGGGTGAGCCTCTTCGGGTGCTGGGGCAGCCCCACCGGCCTTTCCTGGATCCCAGGGCTTCATTAACGTCCCCTTATGTTTGACCTGCTCCAGATCTTGGTCACCTCCCCACCTCTCTGTGAAGTGACCACTCCTTAACTTCCCTCAACCCTTTCTGGTCCCCTTCCAGAATAATGTGGCCATTAGAGTAGTGATGTGGGTTTTCCTGTCCTTTTTGCCTAGAGAGAGAAGCTGGCTGGATTTCTCCATTGTGCTGAATTTTCTGTAAAACAGTAGGATTGGGAGAGAGGAGCCTGTTGCCATTTGGAAACCTTCCTAATATGGCCAGCAAAATGGCGGTATGGCTGACCTCTCTGGCCTTTTCTTTTTTCTGTTGTAATCAGGGTGTAGAAACAAGAAGGGAGCTGCCAAAAGGAGTGTCAGATAAGAACATGACTATTTCCTCACTGACAGTGTCCTGTCAGGACACCGGGCCCAAACTCGTATCTCTACATTCACAGTGTCACACAGGCAGATGCTACCCCAAAGGGATTTGAGGGGGAAACAGCTTCGTGGACATCATCCAGTTTACAAAGGATCTTTGTCTCAAGAGTACCCTTAGGCTGCTCAGGGCCTCTGTTTCCTGGCTCAGGAAGGCAGCCCGGAGCAGACGGGAGCTCCCCGGCCCAGCTCAGAGTGTGCTCGTTTCACAGGCTGAGATCTTCGCTGAGCTGGGGGAAGTGGTGAATGGAGAGAAGCCAGCCCACTGCGAGAAGACCACAGTGTTCAAGTCTTTGGGTAAGAGCTGTGGCTCCCATGGCACACGTGTAACCAGGGCAAAAGTCAGATTTACCCACCGGTGGGAGGAAGAATGAGCCGACAAAACCTCTAGCTGATTCACTAGCTAACTCACTCAATGTGGCTGATTCACTCAGCAGTCCCATCAATTATTTACATGTCTTCGCTTAGTGGTTAACCCTTGGACTCTGGGACTGGGCAATCCTGGGCTGAATTCTCTTCTCTGCCATTCCCTGGATGTGCTCCCTTGGGCCAGGGACCTCACATCTCTGTATCATAGCTTCTTCACCACCTGTTACCTTGGGTTTTTAAGAATGAAGTGAGATGCAGGTATAATATAATTTACATGGAGCAAGTATCCACAGTAAATCATTTCTACTTAGATCTAAATGCAACTCAGTAGAAGATATCCTTCAGAGGTGGGGTCTGAAGGGATGAAGATGTTAAAAGACAGGGAGCTTAAGGGACATGGCAGGAGAGAGACCTGTCTGAGAAAGACCCAGATGGAAGTACATTTTCCATTCCTTCACTACTTTCCTGCTTGCTGATTTGAAAACGACTTCCACAGGGAGCCCCATCTGAGTTACCATAGGTAGAAACCCTACAAAGGATAGACTCCCAGTGTCCTCCCGGATTTAAGGAAATGGAAATATATAGTAACAATGCTGACATTCACCTGACATAACTAAAATATTCCCAAGCTAATTGGCAAAGGGCCACCTCGGTGACCTAAGTGTCCACAAAAGTGTCCCCTGTCCCTCTCTCTAGACCTTTCGTATTTTTTCTGATCAGGCACCCAAAGACTTAATACTTAATGAAGCAGTAAGAGTGCTTCACCTTCCCAGCACCCACACACATGGGTCTGTACCCACGACTCCATGTATTAAATACTGTAAAAACCTCTCAGGCACTGCAGTGTAGCAAAGGCAGAGAGCCTGGTGCAAACACCTCACACTGATGGCGGTGTGCCTGCAAGTTTCCTTGTTCTGGGCAGATGAGAGGTCAGCCTGTCCCCTCAAGGCAACGGAAGACTGAAGCCTGCTCTCCACTGCCAAGCAATTTTCTTTCTCCCTCTTGGGGACTGGTTTACTGGCGCAGCCTACATCCAGCAGATGCATGTTAAACACTCAGGGTGTATTGGCTCCTTGCTGGGCACACGGAAGGGCTATAAAATGAGCAAAACCCAGTCCCTGCCGGTCCATTCATCATGAAGGTCTGTTTCCCGACCCCAAGACAAAGAGGGCTTGCTGAAGGCTGCAGGGCTTGGACTGGACCAGGGGTCAGCAAACTACAGCCTGTCAGTCAACCCCACCTCTCTACCTGGTTTTGTACCGTCCACAAGCTAGGAAAGTTTTCTTTTGATATTTTCAAGGAATGGAGGCGTGGGAAAGCAAAACAAATATTTTGTGCCATAGGGAAATTATAGGAAAATCAGATGTAAAATCAAAAGAGTTCTCTTGCAACACAGCCGACCGCCTACTGTGTGTGGCCTTTTTTGCAATACAATGGCAGTTTTGAGTAATTACAACAGAGACCATTTGACTGACAAAGCCTATTGATCATCCAGCTCTTGACAGGAAGTTTTTGACCCCCCCCCCCAATTAAAATGTGATGGACACTTAAAATTTGTTTGGCAGGTATTTCTTGCTGGGTATCAGTTTCCCTGCTTTGCTCTGCCCTTGACTGACCACTCCCCCACCACCCTGCAAGCTTGAGCTCACTGGGTATCAGCCCTTGTCCCCCTGTTGGGCAGAAGTCCTGGGGTCTGGGTGGCTTCAGGAGAAATTGTTCTGACAAAAGAGAAACCAAGTATCTGTTCGTTCCAGGAATGGCGGTGGAAGACACGGTTGCTGCCAAACTAGTGTATGACTCCTGGTCTTCTGGTAAATAAGACGAAGGAGCCTCGTGTTGAGCAGATGCTACGGTTCAAGGGATGCTGCCACCAGCTGCCACGCAATTTCGAGGTCCACGAGGGATCCCAGTCCCCACTGAGTTATATAGTGTTGTGCTTCACATCTTAACCTAAAATAATGAGATGCCCTTGTGTGTCTGGTGGGAAAGCAAAGCAAGGTGTCCTTTCTCCTGTTAGACCAGATGATAGTCGGACCCCTGTTTTCCCTTTATATTTCACTGCCTTTTGTTGCTCCTTAAAATAAAGCTTTTCCCAAATTCTGCACTTCTTGCTTTGGTAACTTCTATGCATCCTGGCAGGGGAAATGAGGGAGTCAGGTGCTTTCATTCATTCCAGGGGGAAATTCCAATGACTTCATTAAAATGTTCTCTGCTTTTCAAAGTTAATACCGAGGCACAATTTACATGCCAGAACTTTCACCAACTGCAGTGATTTTAAGTATCAACAGAGAGAGGCAACTCTCACCAAGGTCTGCTTGCAGAATATTTTCATCACTCCCTCCCCCTCCAAAACCCACCGTGCCCATTAGCCATCACTCCCTGTCCCCACCTTCTTCCCAGCTCCTGGCAAACACAAATCTACTTTCCGTCTTTATGGATTTGCCTCTTCTGGATATTTCATATAAAGGGACTCATATTGTCTTTTGTTTCTGGTTTCTAATAATTAAAATGCAAGTGATCAGTGGAGCTTCTACACTGGTCACAAGTGGTAGAGGCCACAACTTAAAGGACTATAAACTGGACGATTGAGGAATGGAACTTACTGGAATTGTTATCAAGAAGTACCTGAGTAATGTGTCAGACACCTGTGTATCCAGGGCCCCCATTTGTCATCACAAAGCAGTCTGTGCTCTCTGTCCCTGGGCTGTTTGCTTCTGTGTGGGCTCTATAAACATGTTCTCTTCCAGTAGTTGCACAGTGGTTGCCAGTGTGTCCTGCCTCATAGTTTGACCTCCAGCACCTCTAGCAAGAATTACATCTGGGTGCGTCCTGGTGGAGCAGCGGTTGGGTCAGTCACCTCCAAAGGAGCACAGACCACATGACCCTGGGGTCAAGTCCTGGGTGCAGAGGGAGACGACCAGTGTGAGCAATTGAATAAAATGCTCCTTCCTCCTCGCTTCCTGCCTGCCAGCCTACTCACCTTCATTCCTGCCTGTACCTTCCCTTGAGAAAAAAAAAAAGGGCTTGGAGGAAACTTAAATGCATATTGGCAAGTGAAAGAAGCCAATCTGGAAAGGCTACATTCTGTATGAGCTCAGCTTCTATTTTTTTTTTTTTAATTAAAAATTTTGAAAAAGAGAGCAGGGCTATTTAGCAACAGCAGGAAGTCGTTACCAGGGCTGAACTTGCAAAAGCAAGTAGGGAACCCAAAAAGCCCTGGAGCGATAGCAAAAGGGCTGCCAGAAAGGTACTGTGGGCCACCAGGAAGAAACAGGTGAAATAAATGTCCCAGTCTCTTTCCTCCCACCCTCTAGTCCCATTGGCCAAACTCAACCAGATGTCCAAGGGCAAGAGAAACCTTGTATGCAGTTAACAGATCACCCACCTGGGACACGGGAGGGTGGGAAGTAGCAGAGAGGGCTTCTTGCGGGGTAAACAAGCCAACCTGCACAACTAGGAAGAATATCTAACCCAGACTAGGGTGGGGAGAAAGGGTGAGTCTTCCGATGGGGTTAGCTGCAAAGTTTTCCCGGCAGATGGATGATGACGTGCAAGGGCTGATGTATTTGGAAGTCTGCAAGAATTCTGTTGTGAATGCCATCAGGGACAAGGAAGCCCAGTAAGGTTAAAAAACCATCAAAAGAGGGAGAATAGATTGAGTTCAGTCTCAGCGCTGTCAGAATTTGGGTTCAGAAATGATTGGCTGTGGGGGCTCTTAGGATGTCTAGCATCGGTTGATTCTGCCCAGGAGACGTCAGCGGCCTCATTATCCATGATGGTCAGAAATGCATATTTCAGGTGTCCCTTGGAGAGGTGGGGTCAGGGCAAAATCATCCCAGTGGAGGACCATTAACTGGAGGGAAAATGGTTTTAGCCCCACGCATGTTTAATTTGGGGTATCTGTGAGGCATTGGAAGGGAGATACCAGAGAAGCATTTGGGCTTATGGATTTGAAGGTCAAAGCGCTGGTCTAGGCTGATGACTCAGATTGAGGAATTAGGAGTGCATAATGGATCTGTATGAAAGGATGCCCTGAAATCTGAGTGCTATTTGTCACACTAACTTCTCAAAGTCCTGGCGGCAGCGAACTATCCCCAGCTGTTTTTCTTTCTGGTGGACTTCTACATTAGGGTAGATGGGGTGGGGGGTCCAGACAGCACTGAACTGAGCTATTCTAAGCATCTAGTATAAGGGATAGTATGGAGGTCTGAGTTTAATGAATATTTCAAACATCCTGGCTCCGAATCCTCCAGCCTTTGTCTCTATAAAGAAACTTTTCTTCTTTTTTTTTTTTTTGCTCTAGACCTCATTTGTTGGGGTTTAGTTGGAAAGATCTGGAATTCTTTGAACATTTATAAATATGTATTCCCCGGTTTAAGCCTCTTTTATAACATAATATTACACGATGGAGAGGCTGAGTCCTCAATGATGAGAACTTGGGAGCACTCTCACTTACTGCGTCTGTAAATAAATCATGAGAAGCCAAGAGCCTCATAAGAGGAACAGAATAGCAATGGCTGGTGAGATGACCCACCTCCAATGAGAAACATCTCCCCAAAAGAGATGGAAGTTACATGATCTTGACTCTTTCTATTATAGTTGGGACAAAAATGGATGGAGAGTGTCTTGTGTAATAAAGAGCAGCTTTCTGTCTTTGGAAGTTACTCCTTTTGATATCGCATTTCCCACTCCACCTTTGGCTGCTGTGTGAACCACTGAAGTCAGTCAAATTCCTAGTCAACAGACCAGAGTAATTAGCATCCTGCACAGGCATCACATCCCATCATCCCACAATATTTATTACACGGCTGCTGTACAATGGAACAGCACTTGGTGCAAGGTATGGATCAGTGCAGATGGGACAGAGAAAACTCCCTGCCCACAGTAGGGCAGGCTATGGCTTCTCTTCTAAAGTGACCAAACGGACAAGGGTGAAGAACACGTGGTGAGGGCAAGGTGTGTGGACATTTATCTGAGGAATGGAGAAACTGCACATATGGAGAACCTATACATCTGAGTTTATTTTAATGTGTAAAATCAAAGTTACTACAATAAAAAAAAATAAAATAAAGAAGTAAGCATAAGAGAGTTCCCAAGAGTGGGAGCCCTTAATTCACCAACTTTTCTCCTTTATATGAGACTCAAGGTATTTTGACTCTTTCATGCATACTTTTGAGCCAGTCTTTGTGATAACCAAACCCAGATAGTATTCATCCTTTAAATGAACAGAAGATCTTCAGAGAATGGTAGATGAGCCTATGGAGTCTACAAGGGTGGTGGGGGAGGCAGGTACCTTAATAGAAATAAAATGCAATTGTTGGAAGAATGCAATTTACCTTGTAACAGTCCATCCATCCTCACAGAGTTCATGCTAGTCACAGTGATTACGTTTGCTCCCAAACTTTTAAATTCAGCAATTTAATGGAATTTTCATGTGAGGTTTTAAAACCCCATGTCCTTCAAATTCATATCCCTTTAGCTCATCACAGAACTGACATAAAGGCCAAGGGGTTGGTTATGGTGAGAACTTCCAGTTCCACTGAGCAGAAATAGCCTTCCCTTTCCCCACTGTCTGAGCCAACCTGCTACCCCTTTAGTAAGGCAGAATGAAAATTCCAAGTAAAATGATCAACCCCATGAATCAGGTAGAACTAAACCCTATAACACTGAATCCTGCAATGCTGTTTGCGGGTCTGCTTTTTCTTTTTCTCCAGAACACTTCCCACTTCCTAACACTGCTCTATCCTCCAAGCTGGTGTCCAGGTCAAAATTGCTTTGTACCACGGCATGAATTGCTCATTTGCTAAACCACTTCGCCAGCCTTTCTGCATTCTTTTTCCGTCTGACAATGCATACAAAGCACTACTGGAAAGCACCATTTCTGTAAACCATGTCACTCCTCATCTTTTACCCTTCTCCCGTATTCTAGTAATAACTATCTCAACAGACCGAGTCTAGAGGACTTGTGAAAAGAGGGTCCTGGCATCTACAATAACTGGGAAGAGGCAGACTCAGACACTTCTGAGTGTCTTCTGTCAACTGCATTTGTGCACATTACTGCAAGCAAATAAAACTTGTTTATTCCAGAACCACAATATGCACTATTTACAAACCTAGTAATCCCGTAATACAACAGATTTATTTGGAAACCGACCACCTTTCTGAATCCATTCACCGAAGAAGAATGAGCAAAACGTTCATTTGTTCTGAGCCTCTGTATCCTCCCTAATCTTATATCCTGCCTGGTGCCCCTTTAAGGAGCTCAAACAGATGCGAATTAGGAAGCATGTTGAAGATAAACAGCTGTTTCTTATTACACACATAAGCGATGGAAAATTCCACTTGATATTAGTCTGTGGACTTGCATAGAACACCCTGGTGAAGCTGGGTTTTGATTTGAATTTGGGGGGTGCTATTCAAAAAGTCAGCAGAAGTGCTGTCAGTTTAGACTGTAGAACCTGCATGTATTCAGACACGCAGCACTGGGCAGAGACAACAGAAAATAACAGATGTCTGTTGTGAAAATGTAAGATTGACTTGTACAAATGAATGGTTTCTACAAAGAGTTCATTTTCCTCTTTTTCAAGCGTCAGGAGGCAGTTCCGCTTAGAAAAAGACTCCAAGAGGCTTTTTTTTTTCCCTCCTGTATTCTTCCTTTCCTTCTTGGCCACACTCTTGGTTAGGGTACTACATTAGCTGGCTAAAGCTGTGATCACAAAGCACCACAGATGGGATGGCTCAAACAACAAGAATTTATTTTCTTACAGCTCTGGAGGCTGAAAGTCCAAGATCAAGGTGTTGGAAGGTTTCACTTCTCCAAAGACTTCCCTCCTTGGCGTGCAGAGGGCCCTGCTGCTGAGTCTTCACATGGACTTTCATCTGCACATGTACATCACTGGGGTCTCTTCCGAAGGGAATCAGGTCCCACCCTATGGCCTCATTTAACTTCACTTCCTTCTTTAAAGGTCTCCTTTCCCACTACAGTCATATTGACAGGGTTTTGACATAAGGATTGGAGGGATACCCTATATGCTCTATTTCCTTCACTCTACTTACCACTCAGTCTCTGTTCCCATTTCCATTCCTCGTAAACCTCTTTTGAAGGGGCAGGCACATGTTAAGTGACACCTGAAGGCACATTAGGCATCAGGCCAGCAGAATATCTTGAGTCTCCACCCACAGGCAAGGTTATAGAGTGAAGGACAGACCTGGAGTTAGAGTCCCCAGACTACAAAGATCAGAAAGGAAGCAGACGATGAGTGTGCTGAGAGATTCCAATTTTAAGTTCAGAACTGGGAAAATTGAAAAAAGTTGTTCCCTTGCATTGTCCTCCATTTAACCTTTTCTATATTCAAAAATATCGTGGATAAAAAAATGCCATTTTCTTATCCCTGGGTCTCCTTGAGTTTCTCATTGGTGGTTTCTTTGGACAGATACAGAGTGCAGTGAGTGTCTTAGGTGGGCATTTCCAAAACCCAAGTGACCTTGCCTTGAGTCTCTCTGCGACTTCCACACTCCATCAGAGGCTGGTGTCAACCAGCTGCCCAGGCTGTTGGATCGCCTGCTTCCTCCTGTTTATGGCACTAAGAACTTTTTTCCTGGGACCCAGCTGCATTTGTATGCTCTGCAGGTCCTCATTGGAGCAAAGCAGCAGAGCTTCTAGATCGATCTGCTCTCTCATGAAAATGGGAAGGAATTCTTCCAGGTGGTGTGAATGTAAGAATACCTCCAGGGGAGTAGCGTCAACCACATCTTCCTCCCACTCCACTTCATGCTCATCCCAAGGCAGATCATCTTCATGGCTGTTTTCCTCTCCCTCTTCATCAGCCTCTGCTTCATCAGCCTCCGCTTCTCCTTTTCTCTGAAGCAATTCACTGGGCATCTTAAGCCCCAACTCCCTTTTGCTGGCTAAGATTTCTTCAGGGCTCAAAATTCTTTTCCTTCTAAACATGATATTTCCTAAACCTGGACGGTTGAGAATGGATTCATGTTGTGTGCAGCTGTCCTCATCTGCTGAGAACTGGAGCTTCTCTTTGAAATCCCCTGAGAAATGGTCTTCCTCCTCTTCCTCTCGAAACACTTCCATCACATTCCTCTGCCCACTTCTGCTCCCCGTCCCTACCTGCTCTGCTGTGTCTTTGTTCCTCTTAAACTTTAGCTTGAAGGTGTCTTTAATGCCCTTAGACAGTGACCCAAATGTACTGGAAGCAGAAGCACTTGAAAGGGATGACTTGGAGAAAGTACCCTTAGAAGAAGAAAGAGTTCCAGATTCCTCATTGTATGTTCGAGCCATCTTATTCTGGTGCTTCTCCTGGAGCCTCTCACACTCTTTGATCTGCCTCTTGGCATTCTTCTGAGCCTGCTCTTTCAGCCTGGTGACCTTCCTGGGGTTCATCATGGTCTGGGAAGTGGCAGCCTTATCCAGCAGAGCAACACAATCACTTTGCTCTCTGCTGGCAGCAGCATCCAGTGGAGACTGTAAGTCATTGTCCAGGGCAAAGATGTTGGCTCCAAAGTTGACCAGGAATGAGACGCAGTGGGTATGACCATTGGAGGCAGCATAATGTAAAGGAGTATTTCCCCAGATGTCACATCTGTCAGGGTCTCCTCTGGAAGAGAAAACATAAAAAATCCATCATACATATTTTTTCTCTGAACGTGAAATCCCCATAATTAAAAATAAAGAACAAAATGGATATTAATCTTGCTTTAATATTGCTAAAAATAACTCTGAAAATCCAGGTAGATCATATTCAAGTTGTCACATGTCCAGAAACAGAAAAAGTTCATCTCTATCCTTTGTCTCCTTTTCACATCAAGACAAACATTCCAAGAAACTCCCGCAAAGATCGACTTTCTTGTCTCATTGACCAGAAATGTCTCACATGCTGAAGAGAACTAGAGCTATCTGTTTTAACTTAGATCAATTAGAATTTTCCCTGAAGTTAATGATAGGATTACCCAATGATGTGCTGGTAAATATTTAACAAGTGACTCACTCTGGAAAAAATTCAAAGCCCTGATTTATAGTGTGTACCAACTTTTGTGGTTCCCTAAAATTTGCCACTATGGAACATTTCCAGCTACTGTGACATTGCTGACATTGAGTTGAAAGAGGTATAGAGTAGCACATCATTATAAATGATCTCCATCATATAGATGGATGGAACATGCACAATAAACTCTAGAGAATAGTGAAATGTGGTCAGATAATTAGGAGATGAGTTTTCAGTTATTATCTTCTTAATGCAATGTGTTCAACTGTAAGTTTATATAGTTTTATTTTTAATCATGGCTGTGTTTAACTGACTCTCAAATGTCCTGAACATTTAGCAATCATCTTTCATGATTGAGACATGGTATGAGCTAATCGATTTATCACTATCACCCCTCTGCTACCCAGTTCTGAGTCACATGGAGGGAAAAAACTAATGGAGCAAATATGGGTCCCCATGAGAGGACTGGACATTGGATAGGTAGCAAACAGTGTCTACTACAGTCATTGTTCATACAAAGCAGAGAACATCTCACAGATTCCTCAACTTACTGCCACATAATTACAGTGTCATAGGTCATAGAGGTGTCATATCAGTGAATTGTGCTCAACGGTTTAAGATGGAATTAGGGGCAATGTGAGACGGTGTGAAGGTCATAGACCGCATACCTGCAACAGCAACCAGAACATGGCAAGTACTCAGTAATGAGTCATAGAATGAATTCACATCTGCCGCCATCCCACTCCAGGTTACTCCCTCTCCCTTCTTCAGTAAGACCTCCCTGACCACCCCAACCCTAGCCTCTTCGAGCCTTTTAGCTACAAAACATGTTTACATTCACTGCTCATACACCTGATGCCACCAGCCATCACAATGTCCCTCTTAGAGAAAGAAGACAAGAGCAATTATCAGAGGGGGTAAATAAGACTCAGAGTTTAACTGATGGGCTCAACCGATCTGCCCAACAGTCACAGGTATCACTCTTTGTTTAGGCCTGTCTCCAAGTCTAATGATCTCCTCCACAATACATTTTTTTTTAATTTTTAATTTTTTTTATTAAAGTAACACTGCATATAACATTATATAAGTTTTAGGTGTGCGTCACTATAAACCAAAGTCTGTATAGACTGCATTATACCACTAAACATCCAGTTGTATCCTTTACTGTATAACTAACCTCTTTTATCAGACCTGCCCACCCCTCTTCTTCCTTCCCTTCTGGTAACCACTAATTCAGTCATATAGACTAAAAGTTGATCTGTGCTTGGTTTGGTTCATGTGTTTGTTTTGTTTCTCTACATACCACATATGAAATCATATGGAATGTCTTTCTCCATCTGACTTATTTCTTGTATTAACTCACTTCAGCTTGTCCATACTGCCAACTACAAGGCTTCAAGCTTAACCTTTCTAGGACTCAGTATCTCTAAATCGAGGATAATATTTCCTACTTGCAGAAATTTTACACGGATTTGTTAATATACAGCAAGCATTAGAAAAGTGTGGTACATAGTAAATATTCAGTAAACATTGCCCATTATCATTTCCCTTATCTCTAAACTCACAATCCTTAATTTCCTATGCTTATTTATTTGCACACATTCCAGAGCACTACAATCATTCTTGTGGGTTTTTTTTTTAACAGTCTTACTTTTAATACACAGTGACATCATTTTCCTTAATTTGTCCAATATTTATGCCCTCTTCTCCTTAATCAGATAACACGCTGCAAAAGTCAAGGCCTGTGTGTCCTTGTCCTTTTATAGCATCTATGTCTCCTAGCAGAAGCCTCATAGTTCACTTTAAAAAATCCCTGCACATAACGTAAGTCATCGACCAGGCCTGGCTTCCACAGTCACGGTTAAGTGCAAGCTCTACCTGGAAAGGTCAGCCACCGCCCAGCTGTAGCTGACTGCTACCTTGATTAAAAGCAGACCCAATGTCGCCAGCACTTCCATTTTTCAAACAAAGCCAGAAATCCAGCATCTCCTGTGGAATGTTTTTGATTTATGAATGTTGACTTAAATGTAAAAGAAAAAATGCAGTGAAACCCAAAGAACACATATTTTTGGACGGAATCCAGCCCATACACTGGCAGTGGGCATCCTCCGAAGTCAAGAAAAGCCTGAGCAGATGCACAGATGAACAGTGTCTTAGTGAGGCTTAGTGAGGGGACGAAAGTGCACTTCAGTGTGACCACAGTGCATGGAGATGCGGGCAAGGGGAAGAAAAAGTGCAAAGAGGAAGGAAAGCAAATGAAACTGAATCCAAGGAAAGCAAATATTGAGTAACACAGTTCTGTGGGGGGGCAGCCACTTTCAAGAGCCAGTCGACCTGACTTAATTGCTTTGCATCAAAGAAAACCTTTCCACCTTAGCACAGTTGCCTATCTTAGTGAGCACCGGTACCGTGCCCCCAAAGACAGAGTTTCACTTTTTATTTATTTGAACCAAACACCCTATTCCAAAGACTCCTTAAGTATCCTTAAGGCTCCAAGAGATTTAAAAATGTTACTCTAAGGATGAACAAAAACGTACTGATTAAGGGTAAAAGATTAATCGTAAATGAAGGGGAAAATATGGAAATAGTAGTAAACTTATCGTGTGACATCTAGTAGATGTCAGTCCGCTAGGATGTAGACCTCAGAACAAGTTAATGTCAAAATGCAATATCCCTTCAATAAAACAAAAATGAAAAAAAACATACTGATTAAATTTGCCTAAAGTTATCTTTCGATTGGAAAAGTTGAAAAAGAAATTATTGAGAGGAGAAAGCTGTAGTAGGGATTTTCCAGAGTATTAATAGTTTGAGTTAATCTAACAAAAATGGACTTTTAGTCTCTAAGGCCAACTTAGTCATTACACTAGAGGGTGGAGGGAGCAGGGGTAGCAAGTAGGGTTAAGTGGTTAATTATGTGATGAAGGCTGGATTGGACTGTTAGTGGTGAGCTGAATGATGATGCCTGCCGCCTAAAATCTATGTAATATTGTAATGCAATCTGATTCCAATAAAATATAAAATAAATACGTTTAGGTGATGTTGACCTGTTTAAGGCCAGAGAGCAGTGGAATCTTTTGGTCACAAGGGATCTTCAGTGATCCTTTCAAGTTGGGAGGAAGACCATGAAGAAAACCTGAGATGACCCAAAGACAAGTTTTCTTCAAAAGACTTTCAAATGTAAGTTTTCCAACTTATGGACAAAACCTGAGGTTCCCTAGTATAGCTAAGCTGTTTCTACTTGCAAACATTCTATGTACAGGAAACTTTTCAAATACATATATAATGTAAAGAAAACTATTTTCTCCTGACAAGGTTCATGGGGTCTTCTAAATTCAATCTTTTTCCTTCAATCCTTAGTGTCCTTCACATTTCTTTTCTTTTTTTTTTTTCTTTTTTTTTTTTTTTTAAGGAAAAGTGCAGGCAGGAATGAAGGCAAGTGGGCAGACAGGCAAAGAAAAGTATTTCATTCATTTTATTTAGTTGTTCATCTTGGTTGTTCCCCTTGGCCCTGAGTCTTGAACCAGAAACCTTGGGATGTATGTAGACTGTGGATTGTGCCCAGTAAACTAAACCACTAGGCCGTGAGGGTACTCCTGTTTTACATTCCTTAACATAACCATTATACACACCTTCCCAGGTGTTTACAAGCTGATTTTCCCCTCCCCCTATTTGATGCTCTCAATTTACTATTGATGTTATATGGTCTCCTTGGGCTAAATTCAATTTAGTGTTGTTTTTTCCATTCCTTGTTTTTATCCAAATAAGAAACACACAGAAGAGCTTGTAAAGAATCATATTCTGTCCTTGCTTTTTGGGAGATCAGTACATTTGGACAATAATTTTGAAAACTGGATTAGTATTATAGACAACAAATAGCAATTTAATTTAAATTTTAAATTATACTGAACATCTGTTTCATTTCAATTTCTTCTTTGGAAGTTTATTTGATTTTTTGGTGACATTATTCTCAGAGAAAAAAAAGCAGTTCTTTAAAAAATATTTTCCTACATAAGAAGGAATATTTGGACTCACTAATAATCAAAGAAAGGCAAATGAAAACAGTGGTTTACCATTTTTTTTGTTTTGTTTTGCCTATCAGATAGGCAAAGACTAAAAAGAATAGTAATACTTGGCTTTGGCAGGAGTGTGGGAAAATGAATAAAGCTAGAGGAAGCATAAAGTAATTTGAATTTCCTGGTACAATATGTGCCAAAACTCTTTCAAACATAACACCCTCTTGAATCGACAATTCTGCATTTAGAAATTTATCAGAAGGAAATATCAAAACCTTATTAAAGATGAATAATCAAGAATGTTCATCCTAATTAACTTATAACAAAGACTGGATTCAGATTAAATGGCATGCAGTCCACATGCAAAAGACTAAAACTAGACCACTGTCTGATCCTATACGCAAAAATTAATTCAGAGTGAACTAAAGACTTGCATGTGAGACCTGAAACCAAAAAACAGAAGAAAACATGAACAATATGCTCTGAGCTATCAGTCTTGAAGATGTCTTTGGGGATTTGACACTAATAGCAACAGGAAACAGAAGTAAAAATAAGCAAATGGGATTACAGCAAACGAGAAAGCTTCTGCACATGAGAAAGAAACTATCATCCAAATGAAAAGGTGTCCTTCTGGATAGGAAAAGATACTTGCACATTATATAAGGGATTAACCTCTGAAATATATAAAGAACTCATAAAACTCAACAACAACAAAAACTGGTTAAATTGGGCAGAGCACCTGAATAGATACTTCTTGAAAGAAGACATACAGATGACCCACAGGCACATGAAAAGGCGTTTTTCCTATCTCGTTAAGGGAAATGAAATTTAAAATAATGAGATATCATCTCACACCAGTAAGAATGTCTGTTATCCAAAAGATCAGAAACAGCAAACATTGAAGAGGTTGTGGAGAGAAGGGAACTTTTGTATACTGTTACTAAGAAATGTAAATTGGTACAGCTTTTATGGAAATCAGTCATATTGGGGAGTCCTCAAAATGTTCAAAATAGAAATTCCATAAGATCCAGTTATTCCCCTTCTGGGTATTTACCTAAGAACACTAATTTGAAGAGATAGATGTACACTGCCACACACACACATTTATTGTGGCACTATATAAAATAGCCAAGAGCTGGAAACAACCTAAGTACCATTGATGAATCACTGGCTAAAGAAGAAGCGGATGGTACAATGGATTATGACTCGACTATGAAAAAAGAGGAAATCCTGTCATTCGTAGCAACATGAGCGGACCTAAAAGATAAGCTTTTGAAATTAGCCAAAGGAAGAAAGACAAACACCACATGACTACACTTATATATAGTACACAGAAGCAAAACAAATGAATGAACTAAATAGAACAAGACTAAACTTTTAAACTAAAACCAAGTAAGTGGTTACAAGAAGGGCAGGAGGAAGGGGGTTGGGCAAATTGGGTAAAAGTGTTAATTGTATAATGAATGATAGAATCATAGTTTATTGGTGAACTTAATGTATTCTATACAGATGTTAACTTGGGATGGTGTATGCCTGAAACTTAAATGTTAAAATGCAGTATTATTTTGATGAAGAAATTTTAAAAGGGTGTGTCCTGATGGAGCAGCAGTTAGGTCAACTGCTTCTGAATAAGCAAACACACACCCCTGTGTTTGAGTCCCAGGCTTCGGGGAAACAACCAGTGTGACAACGAAATAAAAATAAAATAAAATGCTTCTTCTCCTCTCTCTTCCTGCCTGCCTGCCTGCCTTCATTGCTGCCTGCACCTCAGCATTAAAAAAAATAAGTATCATGAACAAGCAACTGATTAAATTACGATGAAACCACAAAATCAAATACCATGAAGTCATTAGAAATTGTGACATAGATATCTCCAGTGGAGTGCAAATTGTTTTTGATGTATAGTTAAATAATTAGAAGCAGATTTCAGAACAGCGTGGAAAATGTCATTGTCTTTTTAAGGAGAAAAATGTACATGTGTGCATGTTCTCAAAGGAAAAAGTCTGAGAGATACATAAATGTTAATGACCGAAAACTGGTAACTGGTGTGATTTTGTACCTTATTATATATATATATATATATATATATATATATATATATATATATATATATCTTTTCAATTGGATGTGAAATGTTTTAAGCATGTATTTCTTTAAAAATCCTAGAAGCAGTGGCATGCCCTGGTGTCTTAGTGGTTAAGACTGTGGCCTCTGACCAGTGCAGCTCATATATGCGAAGGACTCAGGTTCTCATGGGAATGGCAGGTGGGGGTGCAGAATCCAACAAGGTGAACAACTAAACAAAATAAAATAAAAATGCTTTCTGTATGCTCACTCTTTTTCCTGCCTGCACCTTTCCTTTTTTAAAAAAAAAAGACCCAGAGAAGAAAAACAGCTCATTTCCATTTTAGGAAATAAAAGACATTTTAAACAAATTTGCTTTAAAGACAAAATAAAAATTTGTATAATTGAGAACAACATATATAATTATTCCTTTTCATCTTTAAATTTAGAAGAGAATTTTTAAAGAGAATTTTAAAGGAAAGGTGCAGGCAGGAATGAAGATGAGTACGCAGGCAGGCAGGAAGCGAAAGGAGGAAGAAGCATTTATTTTATTTTTTATTCAGTTGTTCAGTTTAGTTGTTTCCCCTAAATCCAGGATGTGAACGCAAGTCCTGGGAATGTATGTGGACTGTGCTCCTCCTGAGGTGACTGAACTAACCATGACTCCAACAGGTCACACTGGAAACACCATTTTTAACAAAGCCAGAATTTGGCTATTCATGATTATCACATGATCTGTTGTCTCAATCAGGCAGTACCAGATAAACACTGAAATCATCAGACTGGAATGGATATCATTAGTCGATGAGCTTCTAAATTCCCCCTAAATCTAATTGCAATTTGATCTCAATCTGTTTCCAGAAGAAACCTACAAAAACTCTTACAAGACATTTGTTTTCAGCCTACACCAATTCAACTTAACACTGCAACCTTAAATGTTTCTGAAGGAAAGGAAATAAAATTTAGGATGAACTAGAATCAATCAGAAGACAAGAGCTGAGAAGGAAGAACTAGAAAAAGCAGGGTTAGTAGAATTTTTGTGCCCATAGTCAGTATTTAAGAAATACAATTTAATGGGCTAGATTTTGATGTTACATTGAGAAAAATTACTTTACCATGTCAAATAAATGGGAAAAGGGTAGGCTATATAACTAATTCTGTTGGGACAAATGACTAACCACTTGGGGAATGTATAGTTATAACTTTGAACTTAAGTCAAAGTAAATGATACATGATTTAAGTATTTAAAATAAAACATGAAACTCAAAAGTACTAAAGAAAACATTAGTCAATATTTAGGCATGACCTCAAAGTTAGAATTATATAGTAAAATTGATAGACTTAAGCATATAAAGATGGATACTTAAACATGTATTCATATTTAAAATATGTATTGTTAAAATATGACTTATGAGTTTTGAAAATGCTTTAAACATAATGACAAAAGGCAGATGTGGTAACTTTGAAAAGAATTTCTTAAAGAAATGAGAGATGTTGAATAGGCCCATATAAAAGTGGGACAAGGTTATAAATATATAGTTCATAAAAGTAGAATTAGAGTGGCCACTAAACATAAACTAATTTTCAATATTACCAGTAATCACAGAAAAGAGCATTAAAGTCACACTGATATATTATTTTAGACCTCTAATATTGACCAAAAATGGGTACTCACTTTCTGAATGGGCATTTTATTAATACATACAAACAGGTCTTTAAATTGCGAACATATCAACGCATCCAGAAATTTCACTCTGGAAATTTACCATGAGAAAATGTAAACAAAGATTTATGCACGGGACTGTTTAAATTGTGGAAAACAAATTAATGATCCAAGAGAGAAATGGACTAAGAAATATATTTGTTGACTGGAATACTAAGATGTTCTTAAAAATTAAATTATAAAAGAATATATATTGGCATGGGAAAAGTTCATGATATATTAAAGGATAGGAAAAAATGCATGCCACAAAAATATCTTAGTATGTATACATTGTGTGGATATAAATATACATGCATCTATGCCTTATATATTACATATATGTATATGTAAAACATACATATGATTGAATTTTCTGGGTCTAACTTATATTACTTTTGTCATTAAAGACCAGAAGAACAATTATGGTAAGAAAATGTTATATTACTTTTGTCATTAAAGACCAGAAGAATAATTATTGTAAGAAAATGTTACAGGTGTTCAAAGGAGAGCGAGAACATCTAGGTGTTGCCATTGAAATTGGATCTCAAAGGGAGCAAGGTCTTCCACTGGTTGTGAAATAACTGACATTGTCTGCTTTGTGTGGAGGTGGTTATGCTCTGAGCATGTGGAGAAAGTCTGGCTCAGTGTTACCATCTGGAGAAGGTTAACTGATGGGGGTGAGATAGAGGGAGTTATATGGAGAAAGGAAGTCAAATTAGAAAAGATTAACGCACTTCCTCATCCAGTCCTCAACACAGTAAATCCAGCTTTGATTCTTCTCTTTTCCTAAAATGCCTCCGGTCACCCGCTTCAATAAGAGATACCAGCAATCACAATCTGTCAAAACCGCAACTGGGGGCTGGATCCTCCTCTTCCATGTCACACACCCCAACATCCAATCAATCAACTGCCACTCAAATTCATCCACATTTCCCAATTCCCACTGTCCCTGCCCTAGCCCACTTCACCTCTCATCTTGACCCTTAAAACAGCCCCCAAACCTTCTCTCTGTTATACAGCTGCCTGAACAAATTTTGCCAACACAAATTGACCAGCTGTCTCCCAGTGCAAACTCTTGATGATGGCTTCACATGCCCTTGGCATAAAGTTCAACTTCTTAACAGTTTATGGAGCTCTTGTGATCTGATCTTGCCTTTTACAACTTCACCTCTTCCCCACTCAAGCCACTTTCGGCAAGTCATTTTCTTCCCTTCCTAGAATGCACTGTGCTCTTCTCATTTGGAAGAAACACTGCCTTCCATCTTCTATCGTCGACCCTTTCTCATCTTCTAAATCCCAATTTAAATGCTTAGGTAGGCCTTCTCTCACCCCCTAGACTGGGATCGATACCTGTGATTTTTATTTAATGTCCTCTGTTTCCTCCTATGTAACACAGTTCAGGTAAGCCTTGTTTCATTTCTCTGTCTTCCTCTCTCAAATGTGATCACCAGGAAGATGAAAATGGTGTCCCTTCTGTGACTCAAATCACTCCCAGTGGCTAGCAAAATGGTTGGCACATAGCAAATATGTAAAAATAAGTATGTATTGATTGAAATTAATTCACTTAGCTCCTTCGTATTTTCCTGTTTTCTTTCTTTTCTCCTCTTGGGTTATAGTTACCAACACTGTCTTGCCTCTCCACCTACTAGTCGTGGGCTCGTGCTAGCTGTGAGTGTTAATAAAAGGCTGTGTGATTTCAACAGCCTAGGTAAAAAAGAATAAAAGCATTTGTTCCAGTCAAGGTTAACATCTCAAAACCAAACAGAACAGTCATCTCTTTTTAAAGAGTCGTCTATTTAAATTTCATGGAAGAGATTTTTGAAGGCACAGAGGGAATCCCCTCCCCCCAAACCACCACCCAAGGCAGATAACAATGCCTTTGAGTTTGGGAATCTTTGTGAGCTGCGCCTAAGTGATGAGCCACCCCCATGTACCAGCTCTCCGTGTGGAACAAGAATGTCTCTAGGCAGTTGTCTCACTTTCTTGAAAAAGACAATTATTTAGACAGTCTGCAGAAAGTGCAAAGTATTTTTACTGACTTCCCTGCCTCTCCCTGCTAGCTGTAAAAATCAACTGCAAACACTGCATCCCATGGGAACCTTCAGGCTGAACTCACCCTCGACTGCAGATGATTTCTAGGGCTTCCAAGTTCCCATGGTAGGCAGCCAAGAGCGTGGGAGTCATGCCATCTTCATCAGAAAGGTTCAGGTCTCTCTTCGTAGCCTCTTTTAGCAGTTCCAGGTAGCTGTCACTAGCAGCTTGGTGGTATCGAGTGGACATCTTGCTGTTCACCAGTGCTTGGCCAGTTATCACTCGCCAGGTAGAGCAGGATGTCCATGGGAGTAGCCTTCCTCTAAAGCTGGTTAATCAGTGACAAGGAAGAGTGTCACCCCAGGGCAAAGCTCATTCCAGCCCCTCTCCATGCAAAGTGGCCGGAACAGTTCACTGTATTGAACTTGGAACTTTATAGTCTGGAATCGCCATGACATTGGCTATACAGGATGACTGTGTTCATCTGGGGTTTTATGAGGCACATTTAATTTTCCATGTTCATTAACAAGTTTTGAATGTAATGATCTAGGCACTGAATGCAGAAAATCACCGCCAAAAAAAAATTCAGAACCAGTTTAGTTCACTCGGGAGCTATAATGTACATATATGAAATTCACTCATGTGCAGTGTACCATTCAATGATTGTTAGCAAATTTACAGAAGGGTGCAACTATCACCATTATCCAATTTTAGAACTTCATCTATCACTTCAAAAATATCCCTCCTGCTCGTTAATAGCCAGTCTCCACACCCTCCCAACCCCGGACACCATCAATCTGCTTTGTGTCCCATAGACTTACTTTCAAATGGGCATTTCATAGAAATAAAATCATGTAGCATATAACCTTTTGTGCCCAGATTTTTTTTTTTAAACCTCACATCATTTTTAAGTTCATCTCTATCCCTAGCATGTAGTAGGATTTCCTTTTTGTTGTTGAATAATATTCGACTATATGAATATTTCAACGTTTTAAAATTCATTCAACAGTTGACAGACATTTGGATTGTTTCTACTTCTTGGTTTTATAAATAATGCTGTTGCAAACTTTCACAACATTCACACCCAAGTACTTTGAACATATATTTTCATGTTTCTTGGGTATGATCCAAGGAGTGGAATGGCTGTGTTATATAGCAATTTATGGTTAACTTTTTAAGAAACTCCAGCGAGGCCGGAGGACGCACAGCTCAGCCTGGGGGGTGGGGGGACTTCGGCCAGGGACATGCGTGGCGGTGCCACCTCTGGCAGGGACTGCCCTGCGGGATCTAGGTCCCTCCCTGCACCTGGCCGCTGCGTTCACGGCGCTCCTTTCTCGCCCGCACCTGCACGGGGACTGCGTCTGCAGTGCCCACCAGCGGCCCCACCGAGGACCAGGTGGAGATCCCGGAGCCCACCTTCGCCAAGGTCAACGCGGTCAGCAAGCACCCGGACCCCACCACACTGTGCCTCCTCGCCGCCCGAGGCCGGCCTTTTGGAGAAGGAGACCTAGAAAAGGTTTAAAGCAGCGCCTGGCCGGGTGGCGGCGGTCAGAAGGTCGGCCATCAGCGCAGACCCGTTATTGACGAGGGAGGTGGCAGGCGTTGGCAGCTTGACTCCAGGAAGGCGGTCTGCTGTGTCTTCTCTGTCCAGCCAAGCGATTTTGGTGAAGTGTTGTGTGTTCCATCGTTAGCTGCCCTGCTACTGAACACAATGTTATATTTTTCCAAATGTACGTAACACAGAAAAGAAAATAACAATAGGAAGCTTTATGCAGCTTCTCTGTGAAGCAGGGACTGGCCAGGAAAGTGACATGCTTGCATTTCCTTCAGGTCATGATGACAAATGGTGTAAAAACCCTTGAAGTTTGCTTTTGACCCTTCCCTCCAGTAACAATTTGTTACTTTCACCATCCATTTCAGAGCCATCAAGGCCTCTGTTGAAGAGACAGCATGACCGAGAAGGCGAAACAGTCCCTTTTGAATCTGCTTCCAGAATCAGCCTCCTTATGTTTCATTTAATATACTGAAGCCGAGTGAGAATCTAGAGGGGTATGTGAATCATTCCTGTTTTATAAAGCAGTTCCTTGGATTAAACTTGCGTTAACATGGAAAGTATCCAGTTAGCTAGAAGACAGAATTCCAACTGGAAGAAAAGCAAGTAACAAAAAAAGAAAGAAAGAAAAGAAAAATTTATAAAAGTCTTGAATTCACCTTATTTAAATGCATTTGTTAAATATATTTTGCTAAACAAAATAAACTGCTTTTTGTCTCTAAAATGATGTTCTAAATAAAACCTTAACTTTTTCTTGAAAAAAAAAAAACAAAAAAAAAAAAACTGCAAAGCTGTTTTCCAAAGTAACTATACCATTTTACATTCTCACCAAAAAGTTTCTCCATAGCTTTCTTTGCAAACATTATTGTATACTTTTTAGTTTATGGATATCCTAGTGGGTATGAAGCAGTGTCATTTGTTTTCATTTACATTTCCCTAATAACTAATGATGTTGAGCATGGTTTTATGTACTTATTAGGCTATCTTGCATCATATATTTATTCACCCATATTTTCATTGGGTTGTCTGTTTTCTCATTATTGAATTATAAGAGTTCTTTATATAGTCTGGATACAAATTCTTTATCAGAAATATTTTGAACAGAATGAAAATAGAAACACAATATATCAACATTTATAGGATGCAATTAAAACAGACCTTAGGGGGAAAGTCTGCAGTTTCTAAATGACTATATTAGAATAGGGGACAGATCTTAAATCAATAATTTAAACTTATACCTTAAAGAAAGGAAGGAAAGCATGGAAAATTTAGTGCAAAAAGCAAGTAAAATATAAGGCCCAAAACATGTTCTAAATCTACCTATAATCAAAATAAATTTAAATGAACCAAATTCACTAGCTAAGAAATTTGGTCATGTCTTATTTACAACAGATACCTCTAAAATATAAAATTGCAGAAAGATTGAAAGTAAAAAAAAAAATGGAAGTAATAGCAAGCAATCACTAACAAAAATTAGTATAACTATATTTATATCAGACAAAATATAGTTGAAGATAAAAACATCGCTATGTACAGAGATATAATAATAAAGTAAAAATTCATTAAGAAAATGTATTAGTACTAGACTAGTAGAAATAGCCCCCAAACTTGAAAAAAAAAATTTATAAAATTTAAAGAGAAAGAACAAATCCATAATCACAATAGGATACCCTTTTATTTGACTGAAGATTTGCAAAGATATAAAATATTTAAGCACAATTAACAAGCTTGATCTAACAATTATATGTAGAACTTTGCAATCAATAGAATGCATGATTTTTTTCAAGTACTGAGAATATTTAATAAAAGTTGTCCTAATGGAACCAGCTCAGATCTCACCCAGTATCAGGTAATTACACAATTCATGAACTATTTATATTTTTCCTGCGGTTTAGTGTTACATAGTTTTCATTACTAAATACATACCACTTTGCAATGTTTCTTTTCCTTGTTTTAATTCAACAGTTTCTCATATTGTTACAAAATATTTAACATCTTTGGATACTAGTCAACTAAACCAAAGATGTGTTTTCATACTGTAACTATTTATTCCTCTTATTGCTTTTTTCCGAGTCTTTATTACAAGAGAAATTATTTGCCCACTCTGAAGAAGGACAAAGATTTAATCTACAGGTGCCTCACAATAGTAATTAGCTCTAAGGGTCATTGTTTGTTCCTTGTTCTGGTTTATTTTCTTCTCTTTTGAAGGGAAAGGTGCAGTTAGGAATGAAGGTGAGCAGGCAGAAAGAGAGAGAAGTCTTATTTCATTTAGTTTGTCTGTGTTGTTCCCACCGGTCCCGGGATGTGAATCTTGGATCTTGGGATGTATGTGGACTGCACCCAGCACCTACTCCATCAGGGCACGTCAAGTCTCCTTTACTTGATGAACAGAACTGGGGGATGTTGCTCAAGATCCTATCACCACCTAAGCTTATAGTAATAAAGACAAAATGAAGTAAAACTCCTTACAAACTTAAGGTGCGGCTTTTAGAAGAAGCAGTGTGATTGTGAAAGAGACAGAGAAAGAACACTAAAGCTCAGTAACTGATCTATTTTCTTATTCCCCAAAGCTCAGAGTAGGCAAAGTTGGTAGGAGAGGATGAGAGCAGAGATTAATAAAAATAATACAGATTTACATGTAAGCAGACACTAACTTCTTATGAGGGATTTTGATCGTTGTGAGGCAGCTGTGAATTTTGACGATATGTTTTGGCCATTTGGGCCTTGCGGAAATAAGTATTTGAGTCTGTTCCACAGGATGAAGCTGAACTCTTGGAAGATCAGAGAAGATTATCCGCCATATATCCTGGTAGAGAGACTCAAGGATCCGCCGTAAGTGGCAATGATCCTCCCAGATTGTTCTTTTTACCTTGCCATGAGGGCCCTCATCTACTTTTCTACTGGCACTCACCCCACCCCACAAACCTCCCTATTAGTTTGACTCAAGTTAGAAAAATGTCTTGCCAGTGATTTCTGTGTCCTTCTGGCTATCTCTTTGGTTCAGAGGAGTAGGCTCCTTGGTTTACGTAAAACTCTAGAAACTCAGTCATCACTTGGAACACCAAGTATGTACCAAGTTCACATTGAGAAGACCTTCTGCCCAGATGCTACTTCTTCTCACCAGTGATCCAGACAATCCCAGGGGCAGCACTAGGAAAGATTCCTCCACCAGTAGGACCTTCTCCTTCCCCTAGAGAATGGCATTTTCGACTCTTTATTGTTGGGTGTATAATCTTGCTGGCCTCTCCTGCCACAATAGCAGCTACCCAACAATGGGGAGGTCTAACCAGGTGTCTCATCTACCATGTCCTCTATTCCTGACCCAGAGGAAGTAGTCCTTGAAGTGAGAATTTACCTAAGACACTGACCCATCTATAAAGCTGAGTCCTGTGTGTTCCTTTGCTCAGGGAGAGGCAAAGAAGGCACAAAGATTGCTGGCAGTCGATATTTCCAATCTAACCCTAACCCAAAAACCAGTGCCAGCCAGTGGAAATCCAACTTTCCCCTCGTTATTCTAAAAAAACAATTCACTGCTAATTGGGAAAGAAATTCAACCATTTGTACAGCCCAGAAATACAGATTTTTTTTTTTTTTAAATTAATGAGATTGCCCCCCTATCCCCCAAGAGATCTGGCTTTCAAAAGCAGACTGTATTTGTTCTCCCAAGCTATTCATGTCTAATTACAGAGAAATTCATTTGCATGGCAGGGAAGCACATTTGTATGTAATAAAGAAAAAGAAAAGATCTAAGCAGAACATTTGCTTTTAACAAGATTACTTCATCTAATGAGTCTCTTATTATAAATTTTAATGAAAATAAAAGCAATAACAAAAAGTGAAGGAAATGAAAGGGGATGACAAAAGTCCTGTTGTTACATGGAAAACTCACAGGAATGGGGTACAGGCAGCAGAAGGCACCATTCACACACTACTCCATGCGCTGACTTTGGGTTTATGAGAAATAATTCAGAGAGTGTCCCCTAGACATGTATTTTTCTTCTCTTCAGCACAATAATAAAACTATTCAACCTCTTTGGTATGAATGTTTTCTATTCAAAAGAGATTTATTTTCTGTTCATTTAGACACATGTATCGCTGTTAAAATAAGGAGAAACTCTTCCTCACACTGAAAGCTGTTGGTGTTATTTTCCTTAGAAGTATTGTTAAATAGACACATAAAGTAATCAAAGGAACCATTGTCTGCCCTTTAGTTTTTCCTTCTTCAAATGAAAATATTTAGGTGAGTAAGTTAACTATTGAAACTGTAGTGTCCCCGAAGTATTGATTGGGTTTAATTTATTCACATCAGTTTCAAGTCATTCAAAGCCCTATTTTTCTTCCAGAAAAATAGACTGAGTTGTTATTGTACCATCTGGTTTGCACGAGGAATCTCTTGGCATCTCTTAACTGCACATTTTATAAATGCTAAATCCCAGATGGCATTACATTATAACAGTGGAGAGTTTTATAAAGGTTTCCAAAAGCAAATTCTTTAAAATGTGAATACTGGATAGTCTAAAGCAGGGATTTTGATTTTAAATTCTATGCTTGAATCAACTGACTCTGTTAGCAAATTTTCTTTTTTCTTATGCCTTCCTAATTAATGATTGGTCTTGTGAATGAAAGACTTCAGTCAATATGTCCACATGAACTGAGTCCTTACCCAAAGCTTTAGTTCTGTAAAAAAAAAAAAAACTTTGGGAACAATGGTTACTAGGAGAACCTCTATTAGCTGACTTTGTTTCAAGATGGCAGAATTTACCACAAGGCAAGTATTTTATCATCCCCTTTCGCTGATCATCAAATGTCATCAAAACCATTTAACTCTCAAAACTGATACTTGGACAGAGAAAGACAGGTAAATGTGGGAAGGCCAAATATTGTGTCAAAATAAAGCCAGAGAACAGTATTGGTTTGAGAACACAGATTCTGAAGACGGAGACTAACAGAGACAGTTCAACCAGAAATTGAATCTTGCCATTAAGTTGGAGAATTGATTCTCCGAGTCTGTTTCCTTTTAGTAAATAAGGAGAATACTTGTCCAGTGATGACTTAGAAGGCTGTTACAAGAAATTGCTGAGTTAATTGCTATGAAATAGCTCAACGTGTGGTATGTAGTCAGTACCCAAGGAATGTAAATTGGTACTTGTAGAAGTAGAAGTTGTTTTTCTAGCAATGGAAAGGCAGAATGTCTTTCCCTTTATTAGGTCAATCATACATGTATAATTTTTTATTTTAATAAACCTTTCTTTTCCTTTCTTCTCAATGACAACAATAATTGGAATCTGGTTTCTTTAGTCGGCATTTCTGTTTTGTTTTGTTTCATTTTGTTTTGTTTTAGCAGGGCACAGTAAAAAATACATGTTTTATAGCCATACAGGGTTGTATTTCAATCTGGAAATGTATATTCATTTTTTTTCAGAGTTCCCATAACAAATTAAATGAATTAAACAACAGAAATGTTTTTGTTTGTTTTTTTTTCCTTGCAGCTTGGAAGCTAGAACACTTAGAATACGTTCATGGCAAGGAGGCAAAGATCTTGGTTTATAAAATCCTTTTCTCCCTGTGTCTTCATATTGTCCTTTCTCTCCACATGTCCAAATTACCTCTTCTTACAAAGACACCATCCATATGGCATGGGGACTCACCCTAATGACCTCATTTTAAGTTTAATCACCACTAGAAAGACTAACTCCGAAGACAGTGACATTCTGAGGTAGTGGGAATTAGGAGAAACTTTCACATGAATTTTCCGACCAGAACAGCTTTCTACATAGTTATCAACTAAAGGGTCCATTTCTGGAGTCTTCATTTCCTTTATTCCCA
>RJWH01002164.1:235927-261284 GCA_004363575.1 Solenodon paradoxus
AGAAAGCATTTTCATTTATTTTATTTAGTTGTTCAGCTTGCTTTTTCCTGCCAGCCCTACACGAACCTGGGACCATGGGATGTACATGAACTGCACCCAAGCCCTATTCCACCAGTGTGCGCCTGCCCTTCTCATTAACAAGACCTACATTAGTACCTGTTTTTGATAAAGGAAAGAAATCCAAAGAGGATTTTTCCCTTTTACAGCAAAAGTCAAAAGGGAAAATAGCCATCAGGGTTTGTTTTGCTACAAACTTTCTAGGGGTTTTGCACACCTCCTTCTCTAGGAGCTGCTTCTATGAGAAATGCTGTGCATTTATCACATCATTCCGGCTTTCACTCCGTGAGTGTTATCTTAGGTTTTGTGTGTTGCTTGGTATGATTTGTGAGGTTATGTTTAGGGCTCTAGGAACACTAAAAACTGTCCCATATGAATGAATGATGACTGCTTCTTTGCTTAACAACATTTCTGCTTTCAGCATTTTGATAGCATTGCTCTGGTTTCAGAGAGTGGGATAAACCTGGATTCTGTGTGACCTGTGAATGATAAAGGTGTGGATTACAAAATCTGCAAGGGGCAGCACACCCTGTGGCCTAATGGCCACACGTGTAGTTCACATGCATGTCAGGGACCCGGGAGCAAGACCTGAGCAATGGGAAGCAGTCATGATGAACAGCTCAGTAAAATAAATAAGGTGCTTCTTCCTTCTCTTTCTTCCTGCCTGTTTTCCAGCTCGTCTTCATTCCTGCCTGAACCTTTCCTTAAAAAAGAAAAACAAATCTGCAAGGGGACTGAAAAAGAAAGGGAGAGATGACACAGATGCAGTGCAGGGAATTTAACAGAACTCAGCTGTTACTTGACTAACAGACAACCTTTCAGGGAATGAGCTGAACTCCAAGGTTACCCTAAATGAGATTCAAATTCTATAAAGTATTTGATTCACTTCAGTCATTTGTCTACCTCTTGCCTCAGAGTCTCACCAACATTATAGCAAATACAAAAGAGCGTCCCCTAAAGCCACATCATAATGCTATTACTCAGAGAAAAAGATATCACAGAGAAAAATATGTAAGTATACATACACCTGTGTACTGATGCTCACTGATTTGCGCCCAGGACTTGTGCATTACATAGGTCGCTGTTTGGTCTTCCTGATCAGAAAGCAAACCGCTTCAAGGCAGAGTCTTTGTTTTTGCACAAGTGTGGGTGTTGCTTCTTCCAAGACTTCGAATTTCCTGGTGGCTCAGTAAACGCAGGGTATCTGCATTTTCATAACTGAAAACGGGGCTCATTTTGAAACAGGAAATCTATCACCACAATCACGTGGCTTGACAAAAATGATGTGGCTTAAAACACTAAGCATGGACCTGGTGGAGCAGCAGTTGGGTCAGGTGCCTCCAAAGGAGCACAGGCCACACCCCCCTGGGTTCAAGTCCCAGGTCCAGGGGAAACGAGCAGTGTGAACAGCTAAATAAAAATAAAATTATTCTTCCTCTCTTCCTGGCTGCCTGTCTAATCGCCTTCATTCCTGTCTGCACCTTTCCTTGGAAAAAAAAAAAAAAATTGGGCATGGATTTAGTTCACATGCCGGCTGCCAACTAATTATTTCCTCTGTGCTCAGCTGATCTTGACTGGGCTCCCTTATTCATCAGCAGTCAACTAGCCAGTGAGCAGAGACTACTGCTCTGGACGCCTGGGCCCCACTGACCTGTGAGAACCGCACACCAGGGCTCTTTCTCCTGGCAAGTGCGGAGAGAGGAGGGGTGTCCAAGGCCTCTAAATCTAGCTCAGAACTGCCACACCTGTCATTTCCTCACATTCTACTTACCAAAGCAAGGCACAAGGTCAGCCAGATTTCGAGGGGAGAATGAGCAAGGGGGCCTGGGCTGATTATGTTTGGCCTATTGCAAAGAATGTGTGCACACGGAGGAAGATGGAACCTTTGCTGCTGATCTAGCATGGCCTACAGAACTTCAGCATTCAACATATTTTACAGTCTCACAACTAAAAGGAATGTGCTGTATTGCCAAGGAAACCTCTTCTCTACCTCTGATCACTGCCCTCGCTCCCAGCTATGGAGTCATTTATGTGAATATTTATATGCAAATGAGCTTTCACTTAGAACTTTTGAAACTTCTGTTATCCATTTATCTAAGCTGCCCTGTTTTTATCTTTATGGGGGTCATGAAGACTTTTATGCCTTTGTCCTAGCTGTTTCTGAATTCATTAGTATTAGGAGGATCATGTAACTTGAATCTGTTTAAAGACACAAAGGGGAAAAGGACCTTAAGACTGTATAGCTACTTTGGAACGACCATATGATGTTCAAAAACATTTTCATTGGCTTAGTCTGTTTTCTTTTCCAAGCTAAATTTACATTTGATATTTGAGAGCTATTTTAAGCTGCATTATTATAACTGTGCAGAGGTTTCTACATTTCTTACTTATCTTAGACTGCTCAATTCCAACTGATGCCATCTTGTATTTGTAAAGTTAAGTGAGAGAAGCATGGAATTTTAAAACACTTCCCTCACGCATACACGCAGATGCAGACATCACAGCAAATTATAAAGAATCTGGGCATCCGAAGACCTGCTTTCTCACTGGAGCTCTGTCACTTGCTGTATGACCTTGGGCAAGTCATAAAAACCTTTGGGTTTAATTTCTTCATTTTACAACAATTTCTTCACTTGGACTTTAGAAGTGTCATATATCACAGCCAATCACTTGGGCATTATAGTTTTGTGTCATGAACTTTGAACGTATGGACCTTTGATTCTAGAGCGTTTATAAATTCCTTGTGCCTAAAAGTCTGGCTGTGTTTGCTGTTATCACTTTAAAATTATTTTCATTGGTTATTGGATCACCAAGACAATTCGATCATTACAGAAATTAAGCCAAAAAGCAAGAGTCCTTCATCTCCTTATCTCTCTGTTCCTGTTCATGGAGGTGATATATTTTATGTATTTCAAACCACTCGGCAAGAGCACAAATAGAACTGACAGCAGCTGGAAGTGACCAGCATAGTCAGAATGAGGAGGATCACCAAGCCCTGCATTGTCTCCCACAGGTAACGCCACCTGTTACCTGTCCATTCTTTTCTCTGGCACATGTGTCTAGACTTGATGTAAATACACTTTTTTTTTCAGTAGAAGGAAAGAAGCACTTTAAGGAAGGAAGAGAAGGAAGCAACATCTGGAATCAGTTAGTTGTTCATTTTGTTATTTTCACCCCGGCCCTGGGTCTTAAACCTGGGTCCTTGGACTGTACGTGGTCTGCACACCAGTGTCTCAGCCACAAATACACGTTTCTACACCCATACACGGACACATAAATATATAGGCATCCTGAAGGGTTTTTATTTTTTAAGTAAAATTTGAAATGTAATATAAACTCCAAAACTCATTTTATGGCAGGCATCTTTAATATCAACATCATAGATCCCATAGATTTATCATAGTCCATAGACTCATTTCAGCAGCAGCAGAGTATTCCATAGTTTAACCCTATCGATGATGATGCTTAGGTGAGCTCCAATAAATATGTTTACAAAACATGTGGAAAATAAGACACAGGCTTGCAACTGAATAATTATGAACTGTTGTTTCTAAGAAATGCATTTCAGAATTAGGTCAGCAGCCCAAAAGAGGCCACAACTTTGCTCTGCTGTTATGCTTAACCACCTACAACTGCCTTCAAGAGGTCACAGCGGGTGATGAGCATGTGCCAAGTGGCTTCAAGATACTCAGGTAGAGACCAGACCATGCAGAGAAGAAAAGGAACAGCTTGTAGTATAAATTAGCACCCTAAAAGCCTCAGTGAAAAGAATGTGAAAGGCATACATTTGAAAGAGATTCACTGTTTAGTAAAATATTATTTTTTAAAAAGATTTCCGTTCTGGTGTGCCCTGGTGCAGCAGCAGTTAGGTCAATGGCCTTCGAAGGAGCAGGCCACACAGCCCTGGGTTCAAGCCCCAGGTCCAGGATGGTGGGGTGGAGGGAACAACCAGTGGGAATGGCTAAGTAAAAACGAATAAAATGCTTCCTCCTCCTCTCTTCCTGCCTGCTTGCCTGCTTGCTTTCCATCCTGCCTGCACCTTACCCTAAAAAACAAACAAAAACAAAAATCTTTAAAAACACACACACACAAAATTGAGTTTTCCCGAACTATTGCTAGGAAACACTACCTTCCTAGCTTGCAGGTATTTCCTCCTCCTTTCCGAAGCTGCTGCACCGAACACCTTCGTTTCCTTGTGCGCTTCTGCAGGGTTGACCGTACTGGGCCCGGAGCTTGCGGCTGAGTGACTGTCACAGCCCGTGGTGGTCATCTCCATGCACTCGGCACCTTCACCAGCCCCTGCATCTCTCAGGCCTCCTGCTCAGAGCCTTTGTGCTGCCCCTTCGCCTCCGACCTAACACCCTGCAGAAGAGACCCCCCCCAGTCTCTCGGGGAGAAAACCTGAGTTTGTGGCCAGGGAGGGCGAAGCAACGCATCAGTCAACCTATTACCTCCCTGATCAGCTTCTTATAGGACTCTGGATCTTGCCTCCTTCCTCTAATGTCTTCTCATCATCGTCCTAACCATCGTGGTAACGTGTGGAAGTTTTTCTTAAGAGGAGTAACTATTGCTGTCACGCTTCTCTTTGAAATTGAAATTCCCTGATGCCTTAGCAGTTAAGTCTGGGGCTATGGGTGGCAGAACCTGCATAAAATTCCAAGGACCTGGATTTCCAGCCCAGGACCAGGGTGAACAACCAACACGAATGGCTAAATGGATGAACACTTCTTCCTCTTCTGCCTGCCTGCTGTCCCTTGTCTTCATTCCTGCTTTCTTCCTTCCTCTCAAATAAATAAATAAAATCATTCTTTTAAAAAAAAATCCAGTTGCGCCCTGATGAAGTAGGGGTGAGGACAATCCACACACAACCCAAGGTTCTGGGTTCGCGTTCTGGGGCCGGTGGGAAGACCAAGATGAAGAACTAAATACATGCTTCTTCCTCCTGTCTCTTCCTGCCTGCCTGCTGACCATCTTCGTTCTTGCCTGCACCTTTCCTTTAAAAGAAACCTAAATCCCATCATCACCTCTACCACCGCCGCAAAACCTGTTTTTCCTGCATTTTGCTCCTATATCCCAGTTCCCCAATTCCCCTAAAGAGGTTACCCACTGGCAATCATTCATTTCCTTGCCTCCTGGATCCTTGCATTTCTCACTTTTTTCTTATCATTAGATTCACCTATAGTTCTTGTTAAACACACATTGTCTCAGGCTTCCTCCCTGAAGAGCCTAATTCAGGAATTTTGGGGTGGGACTCAGGAATCTGTGATATTAATGAGAGTCCCATGTGATGCTTTTGATCATGGAAGTTTAGGAAACACTACTCTGACCTACAGTGTTATTTCAGACACCTGTAATAGGACAGGGAGCTTCTCTAGTTACAGTCCAAAGACAAGACATAAGCCAATCATTGCAAATACCACCCCACCTCTTGCAGAGAATTTGAGCATTTTGTCAGCTGCTATGAAACATTGGCTTCAGACATCTAGTTATTTCTACAAACAAAGATGCTGACAAGACATATGATTAGGTCTCAGAAAATCTGAGTTCTCAACCTGACTCTGATGCTCATATTTCAAAGCCTGGGCAAGTTGCTTTGCCTCTATATCCCCAAGTATAAACTCTAATTGCTACATTATATGTTCTTAGGTAGATTCCTTTGACTTGGAATTTCCACTTCCAGGAATTCATCTTGAGGGCAAGCCAGGGAACTGCCCAGGAAGCTCACATTATTACTTATAATAATAAAAATATGGAAGCCATCTGAAAGTTCATCATTAAAAAACAGTGAAAAAATACATTGATTTATCTAGACATTGAACACTGCGCCACCTTTGAAAATGTAATGGTGTGCCCTGGTGGTATAGTGGTTTAGTTTACCAGGTGCAGGCCACATGCAGCCCAAGTTCTTGGGTTCAAGACCTGGGACCAGGGTCATAACCAAGATAAACAACTAAATAAAATGAAGGAAATGCTTCTTCCTCCTCTCTCTTTTCACCTGCCTGCCTGCTCTCCTTCATTCCTGCCCACACATTTCCTTTAAAAGTAAATAAATAAAAGGGAATGGAGATCTTTATGCTTGATATGAAAAATGTCAGTGACATGTAAAATAGCACAAGCAGGTTACAAAACATAGTTTAAACTTTGATCCCAAGTGGTTATTGCTTTGTTAGGTATATTTTCAGAGAAATTCTATAACATTATATACCTAAATATTAACAGTGACAAGAGAATGAATGAGTTTTTCTCCTTTTCTGTAACTGTCTACATTTCTTGCAGTAAGTTAAAATGTCATATTCGATGGGGGGTGGATAATGCCTCACCCCTTTTGTTTAAAGTTACTTCATGCACATTGCCAGCAATGCCCTCAATAACCAGGAGACTAGAGCTTAAAGGGAAGGTTTCGTGGCGGTGTGAACAAGAGAGGTTCTTTCCTCAATAAAAGCCCAACATCCATTTTCACTCTACATTGGAGTTGTAAATATTTTGTCCAAAAGATCCTAATTTTCTCCAGTGCTATGGATAAAAACCCCAATCCTTTCACCTGAAGCCAATTTGAGGAAACTCTGGTTTCACGACTGACTCAGAGCAACTGGGGTGGAGCCCAAGTCCAGTATCAGGAAGGCTCTTCCAGGCCTTTCAGAAACCCTCTGCCATTTCAAACCCCATCCTCTCAGCTGGGAAGGCTGGAGAAGATTCAGGTGTCTCCAGTCTGAGAGGTCAGGGGATGGCCTGCTGCCTGCTATAAAAGCGCAGGGCAGCCCATCCCTCTGCCTGGTTGACTTGGTGATGCCTTTAACCATGGCGTTCAGGCAGCAGGGAAGTTGTGGGAGTGTCTCTAGTTGGTTCAGGACCGAGCGGAGGTGAGTAACTCTGGGGGACAGAGGTAGGGCATGCAGTGTGACCTTGTCTGCTTAAATTCATGCCTCCCTGATTATCTCTCCTACCTCCTTTCAGTGCTTACAAGTCACTTTCTCTTGTCGTCACCCTTGTGACTTTGGTGAACTCAGTAGGTGCTCTTCAGTTGATGGATGCTGTCTTCAAAGGTATGCCTCTGGGGGAAGAGAAATGCCCTGAGCAGAAAGAGCAGGTTGCTTTTCGGGTGTCTAGATGACCAGAAAACACAATCCACTCTCCCCATTCCTTACCTTGATCAAGTCACTAAATGTTTCCATTGCTTACCTAATAGGCCTTGCTATACGAATTAAACAAAAGAGCTTGCAAAAAACACCCGCATTCCCTTCTGTTCCCCTACTGCCTCAAGCCTGAATATCTAGTGAACAGGGACCATAACATGGCACCCCCAGGTCTAAGAGCAGTAATCTTTATGCACAAACTTATGCTTAAGGAAAGTATCACATAACGGGCAATACCAGAGCTGCTTCTCTTGAAATTGATGTTGCAAAACCCTCATTGGCACCAGAAGTGCAAGGTGGAAGATGGAACCTCACCTTAAAACATAGGGCTTCCCCAGGACAAGGTTTTTAAACTTCAGATTGAGACCTTTTTAGACCAAGCTTTTGTTTTCCATTCTGCAGACTTACCATCCCCGCCTCCATCAGCTTCACTGCCTGGTTCTTTATGTGTGTGCTTGTTAAAGGAACCCAGTCTGGTGTCTGGAGCTTCAGGGAGCCCCAGGCCTTCACTGACACCTTCCTTACAGTGTTTGGTGTTTTGTAGCTTTCCCACCAACTTGTGTGCTCCATGAAGCTAGGTAATGAGCCTTGTTCCTCCCGCTTGCATTCTTCCCTGTTGCCTGTGGCAGAGGAAAGATCCCACAAGACAGTTCGGTAAGAAATCAAACCTCCCTTAGGACCTCATAAAAGGCTCTAAATGCATCTTTGCTCCTCAGGTGATGTCACTTGCCAGGAAAATAAAATGATAGTGGAGTTTTCCAGCAGTTTTGATCCCAAGAAATGGCATGCATCTTTGGTGGGTAGGTACTATTCCTTTCAGTCTTGGAGCCCCTGTTTCAAGGCCGGCTTCATTTTTCTGGTGAGTTTTGTTCACAAAATTGTAGAACAACGGTCATCCAAATCCCATGATCCACAGGGGTGCCTGATTTACATGATACCACCAAGAATAGAGGATCTTGTTCTAAAATGTGTTTATCTCGATTCCCTGGAAAGCTCTCCTCTTCAAATCATGCTATCTCTTAAAACATGGCTCATAAAAGCCAGCTGGTAAATCAAAAGTGAAGTGGTTGAAGTACTCAATGGATTGGCAGTCTTGGTTATGCAACTTTGGTTGAGTCTGTCACTACAATGTTCTTCTTGGAGTGCTCTAGTGGTTAAGTACCACCTCTGGCCAAGCGCAGTCCACATACAGCCCAAGGACCTGGGTTCTTGTCCCCGGGGGGTGCAGGGAACAACCAAGTTAAGCAACTAAAGTGCTGCTTCCTCCTCTTCCTGCCTGCCTGTCTCTGCTCACCTTCATTCCTGTCTGCACCTTTCCTTTAAAATAATACAATGGTCTTCTTGGCCATGCCCTGTCTACAATTCTCTGGCTTCTGTAGATCCCCATGGTCTGGAAGTACGGAACTGCATTTATGTCCTGGACCCAGAAAAGCTCATCGTGAAGGCCCCATATGAGAGCTGTACCAGGAGAGTGGTAAGCAATCACTTTGAGTGGTAACTGGGGAGTAGCAACCTCAAAGTTACTAGTAGTTAAGAATATAGGCATTGGAATAGAACAGTAGGTCTGAATTAAGGGTGATCTTTCTGCTCAGACATTTCACAATGTTTGGAGACTGCTACTGGTAGTAGCTACAAACCAAGGATGATGCTAAAGAGTCTACATTGCACAGACTGGTCCCCCATAACACAAAGCTACCAGGCCCCAAACGCCGATAATACTGAAGCTTTAGTCCTGGAGTTTAGGCATTGGACTTGAGTCTTGATTCTGCCCTGAATCTACGTGTAATCTTGGGTAAATTAGCAAGCTCTTTTAAGCCTCTTGGCCCATTGGGAAATTGGGATGATGAAATCCTCACCATATCTAAAGAGTCATACAATCTAGGTGCAGAACTGAGCACAACACTGAGGCACAATGCATGCTCAAACATGGGTTATGTTGATGTGTAACCCCATGGGACATGAGACTATTGTGATGACAAATGGAGAAACTCTTGGCCTAAAGACAGGTGGTGGAAGGTAAGCAGCAGCTGAGCAATCACTTGCTCTGAGATCAAGCAACAGTGCTGCCCAATGAGGTTATTAAGAGCAGTAAAACCTAAGTAGAAATTCTCAAGCTTTAGAATCTATCAGGGACCACTTGGAGAATTTGTGAAGTATAGATTCAGGTCTTCAGTCAATGACTTAGTGGTCTCAGGTTTGCCCTAGAAATTGGTGTCTTTAACAAGCAGCTTCATCTGATTCTAAAGCAAGCAGCTTTCTGTCTAAACTTTGTGCTCTAGACCCTACTCTGCCAACAGGCTTGAGCCTTGAGTCCTCTTACAGAGGTCCTCTGTGATGGTCCTATGCAGTAAGCATGTGCCTTGGTGAAGTCCAGTAACTTTTCCCTTCTAAGCAACCCTCCCCAACTTTAGGGAGAGTAGTTACATTCCTTTGGCCAGGGGCCCGCAGATGACAACCTGTAGATTGTCCTATTGACCCCACAGCGTGTGTAGAGTGTATGTGATGTTCCTCAAGCTAAGGATGCTCTTGGTTTTGGTTGAAGGAGTTTCCTTAAATGCATATTAGAAATTGTGTATTCTACAAAATCTCAACTATTTAGTAATATTTAACTGAAACAGTTGGCTGTCCCCTACATTGGATTGACCTCCCTAAGTGAGGGAAATATCAAAGATGACTCTGCCCACCACCCAGCCTCCTGGCTGATACGCAGGTGCTCAATAAGTGTTTGGATGACTTGAGTAGAAGCCCCAAACCAGTCAGAACCATATACTCCAATACAGGGGAGATGTAAGAAAATGCACATTGAACTTCTATCCTTGGAGCTCAAGGGAACTGTTTTGTCAAGGTTGGCGTCTTTCCTGAGACCTCCGTAAGGGTGAGCAGTTGTCTCCTGGTATAGGAATCTGGTACCTTCCAGAGCCTGTGGTACAGGGGACTTCAAGGGATTTGGTTGTGCTACTCCGCTGGGCCAGATAGTATTCTGGAATTATCTTTCCCATGAGAATCCAGCACTTAACTGTTTTCACTATGTCATGTACACTCAGCTCAACCAGAACCAGATGACCATCAGACTCCTGAGCCGCAATGCTGACTTCAATAAAAGTGGTTTCTTATATCGCACCAGCTGTCCGGTCATGCAAACTGAAGATGCCCAAGTAGGGGCTACAATATGCAGGAAGGACTTCATGACTGTGAGTGAAGCAGGCTGATGGCTTCCCCTGAGGCTGCTACAAGGGAAACGCGGTGGTCTCGACCACTGACTTAGGATTCCAACATGTATCTACACAACTGTGTGTGGCTTTAACCATGTTGAACCTTTGTTCCAAGCCTGAAGTGGGGGTGAATAACAATTATCAGGTGGCTCTTTATCACGTTTCTCCTATCATGTTCATCTCCTCATGCCTGGAGACAAAAGATTGGGTTGGTAGCTGCAATCAGACTGAATACCCGTCATGCGCTAGGCCCTTTGGCAGATACTTACATACAGTAAATGAGGAAAAGACCAATTGCCTACTCCTGGATTTTTCAGTCTGACATGGGTAATATTGACAATGGACAACTGAAAATATTCATACTGTGATAACAATGGTGGAACTGCATGGCTACAGAATACTTGGCTTCTTTAGATCTGGTTTAAAAAAAAAAGCTGTGCATGTAAGAACCTAACTGTCCCAATTTACAAGTGGAAAGAAGCTTAGATTTCCAATTGCATTTAGTGCCAGCATCTCACAAGAGGTACGATGTCTAAGGCACAGCTAGGATTCGAGATGGTCCTGTCCTTTGCCTCCCACATCCTACACATGATGTTTGGTGTAAGAGCTTGCACAGCAGTTGCGCTGAGAGTTTTCCACATACTGTCAGGTAGTATGATATCCAACATTCTCCTCCAAATAGTCTAACATAATCTTTTCTTTTTTCTTCCAGTTTACCTTTCAGGCTTTTCCTCGCGTGGCTGATGAAAGTGAGGTATGAAATGAATTCTTAGTTTCAGACCTAAGTAAATGTAATTGTACACTAAAGATATCATTGTAATGTTTGTTACAAAATAGATCACCTTAACGTGAAGGCTATTGCCACCCGCCCTCTACATGAAATTTTTGGTTTCAGGATCAAAAAGATCACATGGGATGGACTCTTGAGGTTGGGGATGACGCAACTGCCCAGACACTGACCTTTGGGGAGGCCCTGACGCAAGGTTATAATATTCTGATTGATAACAACGAGATGATGGTTCAAATGGCGTTCAATGCCACTGGGATGAATCACTACACGGTAGGAGCGACATCTTTGTTTCCCCACCAAGGCACAGACCAATATTCCCAATTTCTAGGCCCTCAATCATGTCCTCAAACTGAGAACACAGCTCCAGTGTGTCACTGCCTGCTAAGTGACAAACACGGCACTGAGCACTGAAGACAGAATGGTGATCGACACAGAGCCTCACTTCAGCCTGTTCTCCTTCCCCATAGATAGAATTCTACCACCTGCTTTAGAGCTAGACTGAAGTCATTTTATGGATTGAGGCATTCTTTGTGATGTCATTGTCTTACATTGTTTTACAGAAGTATTGATGTTGGGGTGAGGAGGGGCTAGTTACCAAGTTGCCATGTCCAGTGAGTGACGTGCCTGTGTGCCAAAGTACTTAGACTAGGCCCTAGCACCTAAAAAAAAGAACAGTCCTGATACACACTGAGTATCAATGATTCCTTATTTTTAAAGGAAAGGGGAAGGCAGGAATGAAGGCAAGTAGAGGAGGAAGCAGCAGCACTTACATGTATTTAGTTCCTCTTGGTTGCTCCCCCAGCCCCAGGACATGAACCTAGATCCCTGGGATGGATAGACTATGCTTGGCCAGAGATGGCAGACCTAACCTCTACTACACCAGGGTACACCAAACGGTCCTTTTTTTTTTTTTTTTTTTTTTTTTTTTAAGGAAAGGTAAAGGAAGGAATAAAAGCAAATAGGCAAGCAGGCAAGAAAAAGGAGGAAGCATCTTTATTTTGTATTTAGTTTATACATGGTTCGTCCCCATCCCTCCCTGGCTTAGGACTCAAACTCAACAGGTCTGTGGCTTGCTTCTTTGGAGGTGATTGACCCAATGGCTTCTCCACCAGGGTGTGTCCAACTGCTGTCTTAAACATCCCCTCTGAATGCTGATACCATAGAATAGTCATAAAGTAAAAACAGCTTGGCACACCCTGGTGGCCTAATGGACAGCTCCATCTCTGCTGAGCAGACACGTACATCCTTAGGACCTGGGTTTGCATCCCTGGGCAGGCAGGTATAGCCAAGATAAATAACTGAAAAGAGTTCCTCCTTTCTCTTGTCTGCCTGCTTGCCTTCATTCCAGCCTGTACCCTTCTCTTAAAAAAGATAAGAGCAGCTTTTGTTAATCATTTCTAGCTAATCATTTCTAGGCAGATATCAGACAGTGCTAGCCAGACCAATCACTGGACAAAATACCTAAATTCTACTTGGACCAAAACAGTGTCTGATGCCAGTGCATAGGCTTCCCCTGATGAGTCTTGTAGTATTGGTTAGAGATTCAAGTAACCGATGTCTTTGAAAACATTTCCCCACAGCAAGGCGACAGTCATCTCTACACTCTGCCTCTGAAGCTCAAGCACGTGTCTGTTGGGCAGACCAACACCTACGTAGCCCATGTGATTTGTGTGCCAGGTAAGGCAGCAGCGTCAGTGGGAGCTAACCTTGTTCTGGGGGCTTAATGAAGGCTGACATGGACTCGTTGGTCATTTCTTCTAGATTCCGTGACCTGTAATGTCACACACATGACTCTTGCCATCCCTCCGTTTCCTGGGAAGCTAAAATCTGTGCACTTCGAGAACAAGAGCATTGCTGTGAGCCAGTTGGACAAACATGGAATTGGTCTAGAAGCAACAAATGGCTTGAGATTGTATTTCCGCAAAACTCTTCTCAAAATGAAAGTACGTTACTTTATCACGGAGGTCTGTGGGAGCATGACGTGAAGTATAGTCTTCGGAGAATCCTGATCCCACTGAGGACGTGACCATACGTTTGAATTGCCAGCGTGATAGAGCCAGACTTTGGGGAGTCTTATTTTGATCATTTTGTAGTAAGTGAATTTCAAGGAACTGAAATTCGCTCTCCAATGCCAAGCCTCTTTAACCTCGACAATGGAAGTGCTCCTAAGTTTTGCTCGGCTCATTCAATATTGCAAGCTACTTTCCAGTTTCTATTGATGAGCCTCTGTTTTGCCGGATTGAACACAGGACAGCTTGGTCCAAATAAAGTCCCCAATTGTCCTCACTTGGCCAGTCATGACCAATACAATTGACAGGGGACACTAGAGGAAACTTAGATCGGAGGATGTGTGTTTTGCAATAGCATTTGTGGAATCACCTTAGAGTCCTTTTTACCCAGACGTGGCTTGGCAGAGCAAGTGGCTCTTTGGATTTTGATCTGCTCATTCAAGCTCTAGTGCTCAGCACAGAGCATGAGTGCTGAGTACTTTCAGGGCATGAGTTTAAAGCAACACACTTCCTTTTAGCCTTGAAAGAAGTATCTAGAGCTGGAGAAGTCCTAACTCTTGTGATGGTCTAGAAGGAAACCAGACTAGTCACTGTCCTGCAGGCATTCATTGCACCTCCCTAACCTCTCTAACCTGTATTGGGTCAGCTGCTCACTGACATGTTTCTCTCATTTCAGTTCTCTGAAAAATGCCTGTCCTACCAGTTCTATTTGTCTCTGCTCAAGCTGACCTTTTTCTTCCAAATGAAGGCAGTATCCATGGTTATTTATCCGGAGTGTCTCTGTGAACCACCAGTTACGATAGGTAAATGCTTCTCAGATTTTTGACTTGATTTCTCCTTATTCTTGCTCACGGCGTGGGGTGGGGGTAGTGCATGCATTCAGACCTGTGTTGGTTACATTTTGAAGAAATGAAAGACTGGGCAAATCTGAAAACCTCATTCTAACTGCTGTGATCTAGCCGTATGGAAGAAAACAGTTCCAAAACAGACATTCATGTAGATCTATCTCATTATTAACTCCTGTTAACTTGGGTATATTTTGAATGAGGGGCTGGAACTCACCATTCAAATAAGATTCCTTTGAATCTGAGTAGAGGGACTATAAAACTCAAAAATGTAACCCAAACTCCTGCAAATTTCTCCAAAGTAATGAGTAGATATGTCCTCTTGTTTGGTTTTGCTTCTTATATCTCTAACCTGTATTGGGTCAGTTCAAATAGGAAAAGATAGTTTCTGCCTTTGGCTTTTCTTCAAACTACTCAATCTTTTAGCCTTGAAAGAAGGGTCATGACACGAAGAACTCTGCTTTGAGCTGTGAATAATTGGACCCTTAAGTCACTTTAGGTCCTCATCAATTTCTCATTGGTTCTTGGCCCCCAAGGTACTACTTTCCATGTCTCTTGTTCCCTCTGCCTTTGGACAAAAAGTCCTATTCATGGGTGTGCCCTGGTGGCCTAGTGGTTTAGTACACCCTGGGAGTGATCCCACACACATCCCAAGGTCCCAGGGGGCCAGAGGAAAAACCAGTGTGAACAACCAAACGTTTCTTCCACTTCTCCCTTTAAAGCAATCCTATTCATACACAGCAAAGAAGATGTAGACATCTTAGACCTAAGTCTTTCCTTAACTGATTATCAAGGTTTCTTCCTTAAGAAAGACCTAAGATCAATTTTGCTTCTGCAGTTGAAATTCCAAACTTCCTGTCATCACTCTGCAAGGTGGATAGCTAGGATCACAAGACTCCTTTTTCTAAACTCTCAACACTGTCTAGTTACAGGTGGGCTGTGTACCCAGGATGGGTTTATGGATGTTGAGGTCTATAGCCATCAAACCAAACCAGCTCTCAACCTGAATACCCTCCGGGTGGGAAACTCTTCCTGCCAGCCTACCTTCAAGGCTCCATCTCAGGGACTGGTACAGTTTCACATACCCCTGAATGGATGTGGGACAAGTTATAAGGTTAGTACTGGCAGATGGCAGGAGGTAAAGATGGTGAAGGCTCATCTTTAAGATTCCTGGTTATTCACTTTTTCGAACTAATCTCTAAGTTTCAGGATGGCAAAGTCATCTATGAAAACGAAATACATGCTCTCTGGACAGATCTTCCTCCAAGCAGAATTTCCAGAGATAGTGAATTCAGGTAGGAAACCATGAGCACTTGACATTGCAGCTCCAGATCAGGTTCAGTAGACTGCTGGAACTTCAAGTTCTTTATACCACCCCACTCCCCTACCCGTTCTTCCAGAATAACAGTGAAATGCTACTATAGCAGGAACCACATATTAATAAACACCAACGTGCAAAGTCTTCCTCCTCCAGTGGCCTCAGTGAAGCCAGGTCCTCTTGCCTTGACCCTGCAGACTTACCCAGGTGAGACATTACAATTTAAGAAATCTGCTTACACCCAGTTTCAGGAAACTTTTCCCTAAAATGAACATTCTGAATCTGTCAGGTTAACGGAATAGTCATTAATCCTTGATCTATGACAACCATCAACGACTTGAGTATAAAGAGGTTTCCATTATTCTGTTTCAGATAACTACTACCTGCAACCTTATGGGGACAAGGAATATCCCGTGGTGAGATACCTCCGCCAACCAATTTACCTGGAAGTGCGGGTCCTAAACAGGACCGACCCCAATATCAAGCTGGTCTTAGACGATTGCTGGGCGACACCCGCCATGGACTCGGGCTCTCTTCCCAGGTGGAACGTTGTCGTGGATGGGTAGGTATTCTGCACATAAGGTAGCCGATTCCTTAAAAGTCACCAGCGAAGGATAATGGCGAAGAACACTGAGTGATTCGGTGGAGTGCAGTGTGTTTATCTATTCAAGGAATGGGGAACCTATACACATGAGGTTATTTTAGTGTGTAGAATATTAGCTATGATAAAAATACAGGTATGACCAATGAAAAGAAAATAAACCCTCTTGGGCTTCAGAAAAGCACTAATCACAAAAGCCCTGTTTTTAAAATATTGTCCTTCTTTCTTAGTAACCTGTCCTTGGTCTAATAAGATGACTCATGCTTTCCCTTGAATCGAAAAGAATCAGAGCTTTCCTAGGGGAATTTTCTAGTTTTAATTCTTTTTCATCTGAGGATCAAAGATCTTCGGTTCCTACCCATCTACCATGTACCAGGCATGGGGCCTTTGCATTGTTTGAAGCTCATTCCTCTCTGACACTAGCCACCTCACTTCATGATGAAACTCCAGCTTGCAACTTAAATTAGTCCAAACTCGTTAACAAGTGATGAGATTGTAATGCCTCTCTGACTTTAGACCTACACACCATAATACTCTGTGCTATGAAGACAATGCAATTTGTTGACATTTGTCCTCTCGGCTCTGCCTGCAGGATTCTATTTCAAGTGTCCGTACCTGAGTAGTACTGTACCTTATCTATCTTGAAGCTGTTGTCATCTCCTATGCTCTGAACCTCCAAGTACATGCCTGCCCAGGACCATGTGTCACCAGTGTGCTCACAACTCATCTCTGTCTCCATTAAAGGCTTAATCAAGTGTCCCCTTTTTCTAAGAAGGTTACCCTAACCTTCCTGCCCCTTTCCCTGACCTAACTCTTCTCTAATCCTTGCCACCTAGCATACTTTCTTTCTAGATATCACCCTGTGCCAAAAAATGGCTGCAGCTCCGTGTCATCTGAACCACATGAAAACTTAAGCTCTTGCTGAGTCTCATTGGAAAAGAGGCACTTGAATTGTGTCAACAAATAATAGAAAAATGTAGTCGCCATGTCCAACTTAGCCTCTTCAACAATATGCTTGACATTCTAAGTCAAAAACGTGCATTAAGTAAAACAAAGGTGCAGGCAGAAGGGAAAGCAAGGCCCTGAAGGTGTTACCCGACTGACTTTGAGCCCGTTGAGTGACTCTTCCTCCCTGATCATGGCGCCCCCTAGCTGTGAATACAATCTGGACCACCTGAGAACCACCTTCCATCCGCCTGGCTCCTCCGTGGCCTATCCTAACCACTATCAGAGGTTTGAAGTGAAGACCTTTGCCTTCGTGTCACAGGCCCACGTGCTCTCCAGCCTGGTGAGTGGTTAGCGCTTCGCCCGGGACAGGCGCACGGGCAGCGCAGCAATCCCAGGTGACGCTTCTCCTGGTTCCCAGGTCTACTTCCACTGCAGCGCCTTAATCTGCAACCAACTCGCTCCAGACTCTCCTCTGTGCTCTGTGACCTGCCCTGTGTCATCCAGGCGCAAGCGAGGTAAAACGATTCAGTCCTCACCTTCAGAATGGAAGACCTCAGTAAGGATGAGGGATGCACTCTTCCTCCCCAGTCCCAAGAGCCAGAGAACCTTCCTCGCCCAGCCTGTCTTCTCCAGGGCCCTGAGAGAAGCAGGATCTTGAGCAGCCACTGGGGACAAGTGTTTTGCACATAGGCTGTAGCCTGCTGGCTTACAGAAGTGACCCGTAAAACCGGCTACTGTTCCTGAGTCTTGGTACATGCAAAACTTCAACCTGTGGCTGCTGGAGTTTGTCCTGTTCTGTAGTAGAGTATATGACCCTCCTGCAAAGGTAGAGAAAACTACACCGATGAGCAGGAGACTCCATGGCATCTGCTCAGGATTCCATCACATTCTTATTCCCCTGCTCACTATCCCCTGCCCCCCACGGCTCACTGCTCCCCAACCTGCCCCACCCCCACAATCCCCTCCACTCATTCCCCCCACACACGGCTCACTGTTCCCAAGGTGAGACACTCTATCTGTCTCCAGCCACAGGGGCCACTGAAGAGAAAATGATCGTCAGTCTTCCTGGACCCATCCTGCTATTGCCAGATGGCTCCTCGCTCAGAGGTATGGACTTAAAGCCAGGAGTAATTCCTGGACTCAAATTCCTGACTATTGCATGTCAAAATTTAGATTTCCTATGAGCATTGTTTATGCATAACTAAAATGATAGGAAAAATATCTCTTCCCAGGGATAGTTTAAGTCTTAGTGTACCCTTCCAAAACCACCCCCCTTAAACACAATTGGAATCATATATTCGATGTACTATCTTTTCTATTTTTAAAAGGTACAGTCAGGAAGAAAACAGTATTTTATTTAGTTGTTCATCTTGATGGGTCCCCCTGGCCCCAGGACACGAACCCAGGTCTTTGGGATGTACGTGGATTGTGCCAGTGAAGGTAGCTGACCAAACCACTACTCCACAAGGGTGCACCCAGTCTTGTTTTTTTTTTTTTTTTTTTTTTTTGTCTAACCATCTTTTATCTGTACAGAGAACTACCTCACTGCTAACAGCTCACAGCATTCCATTTGCAAAGTGCTTGTGATCCTCCTTTATGGACACAGGTTACTTCTACATTGGAAAGCTCTTTCAATCTAGATTATTATACAAGAAAAGGCAGGATGTTTCCAGAAGAAGGGCAAATAGGTCAGAAGGCAGCTGTCTCGGCTACTAACAAACAAGTCTGTACTAGATTATAGTCCTAATATTTCATATTTTCATCCCAGATGGTCTTAGTTTCAGGACTAGAAATTAAAATTGTCTTAAATTTCTAACTAGAACACCCTGTTCTTGGGACAGCTAACGAAACCCTATCTGCTGGCCCCAGATGCTGTATTAAACAGGAGGAAATCTTAGTCGTTAGTGTCTGGGTGTCAGCCTGAGTAGCAGGAGTCAAACAGGAAGGGGTAGTTGATTCAAGAGGTAAGACCACACCTGTGGCGAGTGTCCCGAATGAGTCCTTTGGGCTTAATTTCACTTCCTTCTCTGGGGAACCTTCATATGCAGGGTGTCAGCTTCAGCTGAGGCTTGTGATTTGCAAGTGACCTTAAGGTGTAAATGTCTGCTTCCTCTTCAGATGTGGACTCCAAAGAGCCCGGGACTCCTGAATACACTGCCTTGAAAGTGGCGGCTGCCGTGGTGGCCATCGCAGGCGTTGTGGCAACCGTAGGCTTCATCAGTTACCTGCGCAAGAAAAGAACCATGATGTTCAATCACTAATTGCATTTACAAATAAAGTGGTTGAACTAAAGCTTTTGCTTTGGTCTCATTAAAATTAGGTGGTTTGGTGCACCTTGGTGGCTTGGTGGTTGAGTCTGCTGCCTCCAGGGGCGCAGTCCACGTATATCCCAAGGACTTGGGTTCATGACCCAGGACTGGGTCATGACTGAGTCAGAGCTGAGATCAACTAATACAATAAAATGTTTCTCCTTGCTTTTCCTGCCAGCCACCTTCATTCATTAAAAATTTTTTTATATAGTTTAAGGATTTTTTTTTTTTCTTGCAGTCATTCTTGAATGAGCCACCATCCTCTGGGCAGGGGCTTTGGCTGGTGTACATGTGAATAAGGAAATGTATGACTTTGTTGCTTCTGCTCATGCTGCCTTTTCTAATCCCCAGCCCCACGATGGCAGTACTAAGGGTTCCATCAGAAAGGGGCTGACACTAATGTTTTTCACTGGTCCATTCATGGGCTGCCCCTCATCCCTGGCATCATTTCCCTCTGTATGTGGGACTCCAGATGTTCACACAGCGATTTAGTGCTCTGTTTGCAAGTATGTCCTAACTAAAATTACTCTCAATTAAGTAGACAATGCTCCCTGAGAACTTCGTGGGAGTTAGTCACATTCTTCCCTGTACTCCAGTTAGAGACCAGCAATCTCCTTTTGGGGAGGAAAAGAATTATTAGAAGGTTCTAGTTTTCTCTACTGTAACATTCCTAGTCTCCTTAAGACTCTACAACTGAGGTGCACCCTGGCGAAATAGTGGTTTGGTCTGCTGCCTTCATTGGGCACAGACCACATACATCTCAAGGACCCAGGTTCACGTCCCGGGGTTGGGGTGGGGGAAGAGGGGTATAAACCAAGATAGAGCTAAATAAAGTGCTTCTTCCTCCTCTCTACCTGCCTCTCCTCATTCCTGCCTGCACCTTTCCTTTAAAAACAGAACCAAAAAAACCCCCAAAACTACAGCTGAGCTTAAAGAGCTTCTCCATTCCATTTGATGATTTTCCTGAGGGTGCCCCATCTTAAGGCTGCATTCTTTATCGTTAACATGAACACTCGTTGCATATGAATAGACCATATTTAAAGCTACTGACTGCAAATTCACTTGTCTCCTTCAATTAGAAAAAGTCGGAGTCTAACCTAGAGCTTTTGATGGGCAACAAGGTCTAAAGCTTTTAAATCTACGTACCTGGTGGGGAGATGAAAAGAGACATGGGAACGTCCTCGGCATTTATGGAGTGCTTTTTCATTGCTCAACTGAATTGTTCTCCTGGGCTTGTCACCTTCCTGAAGAGAGAATATCTATGCACTCGGTCATCCGGTGACCCCGTAGGATGTAATACTGAAATCTCTTCCCAACACACCGTTTAAGTATGAATCCCTTAGGTGGGTGTGGACTCGTCCTCAGTGAAGGGAATGAGTTCACTTACTGGATGTGGGGTAGCAGGGCTGCTCTTTCTAGAGTAAGGGTCAGAAGTTGAAGTCATCTCAAGACTTTGGGTTTTGCTTTATAAAGGAAAGAGGCCTCATTCTGCTACTGATAAAACAAGAAATGACCTTGAATTCCGACTCGTCTAGTAACTAACTCATATTAGTGTTACACGTTAGAACCAGAAATAGTGCATGTGCCATACTTCTTAAATGGCGCTAAGAAAAACGTTGGCCACTTAAATGGTTTTCTGACCCCATGCAGTAGTCTGAATAATGACCAGCCATCATATGAACAGATCCGAAGTCTCAGAAGCTATAGAATCACCTTTAAGAGGTCCCAGAACGGACTTTGAAGATTTGTAACTGAGAGCCTTAACGTGGACAGATTACCCAAGGGGCTCCATCACGACCGTTCTTTTTCTTTTCTTTTCTTTTTAATGAAAAGTGCAGGTAGGGAGAGAGAGGAGGAATCATTCTATTTTGTTTTCGTTGTTCACACTGGTTGGTCGCCCGCTGACCCAGGACTCAAAGCCGAGGACAAGGTGGCCTGAGTTCCTTTGGAGGCAGTTGACCTAATTACTGCTCCACCAGGGGGCGCCATCATCACACGTGTTCTTACAAAACAAGCAGGAGGGTCAGCCTTAGACCTGTGTCCTGAAGCAAGCAGCCATGATATGGGGCCACGAGAGCTTGCAGAAGGAACACAGCCCTGCTGCTCCCTGGTGGATTTCTGACTTCCAGAATTACTAGATAATCTCTTAAACTACTAAGTTTATGGTAATTCATGACAGTGGTGATAGGAGGCTCAGACACCCTCTGAGTCTCTACCCACAACTTAAAACCCTTTGCTAGAAACGCGCATTTTGCAGATGAGTAACTTGGACGCAACAGTATCTTGTCCAAGTTATTGTCATCATTTCTGTTTTGTTAAAGGAGAGGTGCAGGCAGGAATGAAGATGAGCAGAGGTACGCAGGAAGAGAGAGGAGGAAGAAGGATTTATTTATTTTACTTAGTTGTTCATCTTGGTTGCCCCCCCTTCCCTGGGTCTCAAACCTGGGTCTTGGGATGTATGTGGACTGTGTTCAGTGGCCTTAACCGCGAGGCCACCAGGGCGCACTGCATCATCTCATCCACAGCTGGTCATTTGTATACGGCAAGACCAGGATCCAGGGGACAGATGTCCAGGCTGCCCCGCAGCAGAACTCTTGATGTGTTCTGATGTGTTCACCGCAGGTGTGGAGGCAGAGCTTGGATGAGAAGGAAGTCAAGCTGACTACTTTTGGGGTGATCACTTGTTGCCATGGAAGCCTGGGACAAGCGCACTGAGCAGCTGATGAAAGCCATGTTCTCAACTTGCGAAGGCACACGTCCTCCTCTAAGTGGGTGAGGCACCCTAACTGGCGGAGTGGGGCTGTGTGGGAAGAGTGAGGGCAAATCCCAGGGGGCTGTTCCTTCATCCAGACTGTTTGTAATCTCCCATGCTGGGTGGTGGGGACTGTGATGGCACACGGTGCCAGGAGGCAGATGAAGGGAATTTACAACTCTAATACTCTATGGGGCTGTTTGATCACGGAGGATTCAGGGCCTGAGAATGGACTGGGTGTTCTGGGGACTCCCTTCCAGAGTGGTGCTTTTCTTCCCTGCCTTGTTCTGCTGCATCTGGGAATTTTATGGAATGAGTAAAGCAAGAGCTGGGTTTGGGTTCTGAATCAATCTCTTCCTCACTGTGTGAACTTGGGCAGACAGAATGACTTCTGAGTCTGGAAAATAAGCCTACTTAGGAAGCACTTCGGGGTTCTATGAGCTAATCGGTGTAATTTTATGTGTGTTGACTGTCAAAAAACAAGTTAATGATAAGAGCACTGTTCCAGGCACTTTAAATAAAACCTGTGATAGTATTGTACAGCATGACTGTAGGTTGAAATCAAGCTCTGTGCTGAATGAGAGGCTGTTAATCAGGCACATACTTTGTACTCTGTACAAGTCCTGTCCCCATGTCCTGAACCAAAATCTTTAAGGAATAGGGTCTAACCATGTTTAGATTCTGTGAGATCCTAAATAGTGTCCCTCTGAATGTCTCCCTCTAAAAATGGTGAAAGTTACCTTCCATGGCAAAAGGGGTTTTGCAGACAGGAGTAAGGTAAACATATTGGATGGGGAAATTATCTGACTTATCACAGTGGCCCCAAATAGAACCACAAGTATTCTTATAAGAGGAGGGTAGAAGGAAATTTGCCTCAGACAGAAGAGGATCTGATGATGGAACAGAGGTTCAAGGGGTGTACTTTGAAGATGGAGGAAGAGACTCCAAGTCGAGGGATACAGGGAGATACTAGAAGCTAAAAAAGAAAAAAAAAAAAAAAAGAAAAAAAGGCAAGGAAGAAAATTTTAGAGTCTCCAAAAGGAACCCATTTCACTGACATGGTGATTTTAGCCCAGTGAAACTGACTTCATACTTCTCTGACCTCCAGAATGTACATCAACAGTGTTATTTTTAAATCATGACATTTATAGTAATTTGTTAAAGCAGCAAGAAGAAATGAATGAAGCTTCTCTAACAATTCTGATATGCACCCGGGGACAACACTCAGGGTGCTAGACAAAGGTAGAAGCTGGAAAACTGTTACAAACACATAGCTGCTTACACATTGTAGCTTGCAGGTAGGGTCTAAACACGTGGGAGCAATGTGTGGTTTCAAGGACTTGGCAGATTCAAGTTTCAACCAGCCTCCTTCCTGAAACATAGTCTATCCTGGTTGAGTGACTGAACTAGGATTGCTCAGAATACCACTCCCATCCAGGGACAGGGAATTTAAGTTGTCATCCAAAATAGACCAAGATGTGAAGTCCCTCCTATGGTGGTCACGACTGTGCTAATAAGCAGAAAGGCCCTGGAGTTATGGCTTTGCTTCCAGCTGGAAGGTGGTGGGTGTGGGGAGGGAAGCTGTGGACAAGGCGTGGGGTGGGTGGCAGGTGGACCATGCCTTACTCGGGGTGAGGCACGTGCTTAGTCTGTCAATCAACTCTGTGGCCTGGGCGGTGGCAGGCTGCGTCTGCTGAACCCAAGACTCCACTGTGCACAGTGCGGGCTGTGAGGCAGCATCCGTAACTGCTCCTTTTCTAGGTTTAGACTCTCCTGCCTGAGGTTAGGTCCCGCTTGCCCAGATGGGTGATCACATAGCACCTGAATACCATCACTTTGTGAATAAACGTAACTAAAACACTCCTCCAGTGCACTGGGCCGGGTTGTGTAGGCTGAGTAAGTGTAGTGAGTGATTCAAGTGTTTTTTTGTAATGTTAATAAGGTACCTTTTGGAAGGATGGGGGATGGTTGCCAGGGGAACCAGTCTGAACAGAGTTGAAACTTTCAGTCCCACCCACCAGATTTCTGGGGAGGCCTGAGGGATTTAAGGTTGAATCTGTTGCCAATGGCCAATGATTTCATCAATCATGCCTGCATAAGAAAACCTTCAGAAACACCCCCACAGGACGGGGTTCAGAGACTTTCCACACTGGTGAATGTGTGGCAGTTTGGGGGAGAGTGGCGACCCTGGGAAGGGCATGGAAATTACACGCTCTTTCCCCATACCTCCCCTAGGCCTCTCTTCCACTTGACTGTTCCTGAGTCATGGTCTTTAATAATGAACCAATAATCTAGTAAGCAAAACGCTTATCTGAGTTCTGTAAGCCATTCTAGCAAATTAATCCAACCCAAGGAAGGGGTTATGGGACCCTCCCATCAGGTGGGTGGGGCGTCATTTATGACTGAGCCCTTAACCCAGGATCTGACACTAACCACAGGGGTCAGAATTGAATTGTGGGACCCAGTTCCTATTGGAGACTGGCTTGGTGGTCTGGGAAAACACACACACACACACACACACCTTGGAAGTGGGTCACTAAATCCTAATTTCCCTTCTCTCCCCACCCCTTTCTCCCCTTCTAAGAGAACTGTGACTTCCTTGAGTGACATGGCCTGATAGAATAAATAAGCAAAAGAAAGCCTCCTTACCTTGCAGAGGTTTATTTCATAGTGGGTAGATTATAGATTTCTGTTCAGTGAGATTTAAGGGGAAGGTGGGAGGGGCTTCTGTTTTTTGCTCCTTGTTTAAAAAAAAAAAGTACCCTTTTCTCCCTGCCTATGGGTGTGCTTGTGTTACATTGTGATTCCTGGAGCTGATTGTGATTTGCATCTATAAAAACACACTATGGCTTTTCTTTCATTTAATAGTCAAATCTATGTAACCCAAAACTTAGAATACCTTTGGTTAACATATTTATTTTGCTCTGACTCCCTCAGAGGAGGACCGGAAATGCAGTGCAATGAAGTGATTCAGAGCGGACAGTAAATTCCTTTATTTTTCAACACACTTAGGTGCTCCTCCCAAATTCTGTCCCAGGGTCAGGGAGGCAGGGAAATGTCACAGAAGAGGCCCTGGTTGGGTGCTCACAGAGAAAGGGCTATAGCCCTGGCACTGCAGGCTGACAGTGCCCTCTCTGGGCCTCCTGTCTGGCATCCATAGGAAGAGAGCCTTGGAAAGGGCATCGCTTACCTTGCTACCCCAGGTGTGGCCTATAGAAGGCTTCATAGGTAAGTGAATGCAGCTTATGCTGAGCAGAAACTCAGGTCCTGTTTCAGACTTACTGCATCAGAATCTTTTAACAGCAATTCCCTATATGTATGCACTATTTCTCTCTCTCTCTTTCTCTCTCTCTCTCTCTCTCTCTCTCTCTCTCTCTCTCTCT